>JAAAQI020088445.1:6233-16656 GCA_011800005.2 Stichodactyla mertensii | reverse complement strand
ATGTATGATTAACCCCTTGCTATGATCAGGGACAAACCCCGCGACTTGTGTAATTTTCAGGGAGGGTAGCCTTCCATTCTAACACGTTGCTCCATGTGGGACTGCTTTTGAGGCGATCTTGCAGTTAAGAGTGCTTGATGATTGGGCTGCGCACGCGCAAAAACATCTGTATAAACCCAAATTCGAAAAAGATGACGATTACTGACATTGGTCGGGAGTTAATGGCAAAACATTTTTGTACAAACTAGAAATTCTCTAGGTTTTCAAACCCCATGCATTTTTATACGATATTTATTGAAATTTGCGAGTAATGTTTCTTTGCTGAAATTGTAGAGAAATGTTTGAGGATAGGAGCTTATCTAAAATACAAATTTTGTGCTAAATCTAGTCATAATTTTCCATCGACGTTTTCCCTGGTTGCTTTTCGGACCAGAAACATTTTTTGTTCAAATATCATGAACAAATCCTTATAATATCTACAAAGACTAATTCGAGAAAAAATTTGGAAAACTTAGCTGCTGTTTTCTGGCGACAGTACTTGGAAAAGTTACATAATGTTTGAATAATCGAGAGCGCTACAAACTGTGTTTTTCAGAAGACTGTCCATGAAATGAACTCCAAACAGGCTGCGCTCCACCTGTGTAATATTCGTACTCAGTTCAAAAGTATTACTCAGAAAGCGCGCTTCTGAGGATTCAGCCAAGTGCGGTCTGATAAATGTGACTGCTAGGTTTTATTTCACGAGTGTAATGTTACTTTTCCTGCTTGCATGCAACAAACAGACAAATATTTTTAAATCACAGCTTTATTGGGCTAGTAATGGCTGTTTATAATACACTCTTTAAAGTTTTTATACGATAGAAGTAACTGAACTGCGTATGATAAACAACAGTAAAGACACGAATGCGCACCTCTAAACTGTGCTCTCTAGTCTCTAGTGTTAGTCCTTTACTGGACTAACTTTCTCTAGGAATATAGAAAATGTCAATAAAAGAATTTCTCCATTACTTTCTTGCGCAATATTACCGTAAGCAATAATAATGCACAAGCAATAAAACGAGGGAAAACTTCTATAACATTTTCCTGGTGATTTAGTTTTCTTGCTGTGCTTTACATCATTTTAATTCAAGGAACTGGACTGTTTAAGGTCACTGTAACAAAGTCTTATCAAGTAAACGTGTTTATCCCGTTTATATATAAAATTCTGCTTGGTTGCTCTCTTATTTAGCGATTAAACTTAGAAAATACAGCTTAACTGATAGTTCAAAGATGAAGATATTTTAGAACATCCATATTCATTTCACTAGCAAATTATACATATGTAAAAAACCGAGTTTTTAAGAGAATTGATTTTTAGTTATTTTTTTGGAATTCATAACAGTTGCCGAAGAAGGTATGGGGATACTCGATCCAGGCTTCTGGTGCCCAAAGCACGTGAAACGGTGAATAGAGACGGGGAAAGCCTGTGTTGAAGGGCACGCGGAGCAATGGACACCTGCCCATCCCCACCCCCTCGTTTTTCTTTTCCCAAAGTCCTTCGATGCGCTGTTTTACTGACTAATGAAGGGAATCAATATGTACATCAAACCACAATGCCTTTCGAGCAAAAACCCGTAGAAAAATCTCTCGTAATCCATAGGTAAGATATAAAGACTTGAAAGGATAAATCCTTCATATTTATAATCACAGAGGATTATAGTTAAATGTACATTTGATTGTGTGGATTAAATGTCATACAAGATGAAGATTATGGGCTAAATGAACACACTAAAGGAGATTAAAGAACGTACAAAAAAATGAAGAAAAAACTAAAATATAAAACGCATGCGTGTGGAGTTTCAATGCATCGAAAATGCAAGTCCATATTTCAAGACAGTTTCCAAAAATTCGCGGCCAAAAGCCTTGTAAACTGCAGCAATAATTAATACTGTCTGTTATTCGTACTTATATCAATTCGAGTCCAGGATTGGAGATATTTTGTTGGAGATATTTTGTTACAGATATTCAATAGTTCACGATCATACAAATTGTCTCGTAATTTGTAAGTAAAGCAGCCATATTCAAGGAAGGCTTTATATTCTTGGTAATGAGCATTTCTCGCCTTTCTCTGGCCTTCATATCATCCACTCTCCACTGAACGTTCCATAGCGTACTTTTTTAATAAGTACTATTCGTCTTCCGACAACTTCGCACAGATCTTTCACTCAAGTCCAGTCCCATTTCTGATAAACGTGTTTCGAAGAAAGCCGACAGCCGAACTCCTGCTCGGGCTTCCTTCGCTCTCGGTCGGAAATGTTCGGCACAGTCTATGAACACTTTTCGGACGTCAGAAATAAAATCTTCCACAGAATCATAGGCATTCTCTTTGAGTTTGTTATTGATGATTTCCAGGTTGATGGGGTTACTGCTGTAGTTCGGATACTAAAAAATAAAATAGAATAAAATAAAATAAACAAACAAATAAACACAAAAAAATTAATACTGTATTTCAAATATTCTAGATCAGAACTGATATAAGTGGGAAACGCTCGGCATTCTGGCTCTCAAATGGCTTCGTATTCAAGCAATGTTATTGGCTGGACGCGCTTTGCTGGCTTTTGATTGGTTAAGCGAGGAAGCGCTTAAGACGAATCACGATATCAGTCATTTCTCTCATCATTGCAACTACATGGTTTAAAATCCTGATACTTGGGAAAATATTCTACCCTATTTTACCCTGGTCATGTGCTCAAATTCCAACCTTTTGAGGCTCAAATTTATGGTTTATTTTGGTCTTCCTTTTCTTCCTGGCTGACTATATGAACAGGCTTTATGCCAAAGATTTTTCTCGTAAGGTTGAATCTTCCTTCTAAGAATTCTACCGCGATGAAAACAACGTATTAAAATTAAACAACTCTAGAGTTCATACCTTGGTAAGGCTTATAGTTTCTGTGAAGAACTCAGCATCGGCATGTTCCATCACTTCATTCAAAAGTTTCCCGCATTTGATGAGTCTCCCAGTAAGCCGCGGATCGCGCTTGGTAGGAGCCTTCCTGACAGGTGAAGGCGAACGAGATGAATCAACCGATGAGCGACCCCTAATGCGAAGAGAAGTCGGCATATTCCGCTTGCTTCTTGTGGTTGGTATTGTCGTTGATGCTGCTGGTGATATTTCTTGTAGTCTTCGTCTTTTTGAAGCTTTTGGTCCGCTTTCTGTGCTATCTTTTCGTCCCCGTGCTTTTGGAGTAATTGGTGACAGAGATCGTTTATTACTCTTCGTCGCCTTTTTTGGTTTCGAAGCTCTACTAGACTTTTGTTTTTCGATTTCCTTTGCGTTACGAAGAGCGGCTAAATCGACGAAAAAGAAATCTGAGAGTTAGGGCGCTAGTTGAATTTCACGGTTGGTAGGACATGCGCAAACACCTCATAGACTTTAGCGCTTTGAACCCACTCCTGTAAGCGTAAAAAGTATAAAAGAAAATCTTACCTTTGATTATGGATTTTTTGACTCGACATTTCTTTGGACGCTCATCGTCAGCACCCGTACAGACCTGACAGGCCCAGTTTCCTCGTGGTATGCGCCGGAGGGGAGGATAGGCACAGTCCACGTGATAGGCAAGAGGACAAACGTCACAGCACAATAGCTCACCACCTTGCTCACATTGTGCGCATAAATCTACATGTTCTGAATCTGCATCGCTAACATCGTCTAGAAGAAAAAAGAAGAAGAAGAAAAAAAAAGATGAAATGGCTACTTCAGTTTCACCCTATTTCATACGGCAAAAAATTCCCATTAGCTCCTGCTTTTCTATTTTTTTACCTTCTTCACTGTCTTCCTCTGTTTCACTTTCCTCTTCACTTTCCTCTTCTGATTCATTTTCGCTTTCATTGTCTTCTTGCTCTTCGTTGTCATCTTCATCGGCCGCCCGAGATGCTCTGCGTCGGCGCTCGCTTCGTCTTGTTTCTTTTGGACGACAATCTGGACAAAACCAATTACCCTCTGGAATCTGATAATAAAAATGTGTTACAAGGATGCTCAAAAATAATGCAATTCAGTGCCTTTTATTTTTGAAGTTCACGAATTAAAAGTTATCGATAAATAACATACTCTATACAGATTTAAATATTTTTCACGTTATCAATGCATTCCAGCAATTATTCCCGCCAATATTTCCAACATACACATGCACGGGCGCCCACTTTTCCCGCCTTTTTTCTTGACATGCGCAGTTTATCTTTTTTCCCAGTTTCACTAACCTCTTTGATTGGTGGCTTTAGACAATACATATGATGGCCTCTATCACAAGCATCACACAGCAACATCTTTTCTGCATCACCTTTTCTTCTACAGAGTCGACATCGCGCGTTCAAAACTGATTTACTCCAAGTGACTGACCCATCTAGTGTGTTAAGATGGACGAATACTTGAGATAGGCTCGTACACGCCATCAGGGATTCTTCCCAGCGTTCAAGGCAGGTTTTCTGCTTTGGCTGGTCTTTTGATTTACTTGAACTACTACTTCGGTCATCTTCATCGTCGTCTTTTGCTTCGCCATCCTCGGTGTCTTCGTTTACAGCGCTCTTCGTCTCGGTAGCATCTTTATCGCTTTGTTCTAGTTTAGACTTTTTCTTTTTTTCTTTTCCTTCTATGGCGGCTTTCATCATTTCGTTGAATTCTGTTAGAGCCAAGGCTGCAGCGTCCTTCTGTTTTTGGCGTTTGGTTTCTTCGTCTTCCCCAAGAGGAGGACTTAAGTACTTAGATTCTATTCCTTGCTCAACCTGAAAATAAACGCGCGTAATTTTAATTGCCACAGTATGAACGAATAAAGAAAAAAAGAAAGACAGGAAATAAATAAAAATAAGCGGGAAAAGAAAAAATAAGACGAAGAAAGAAAGAAAGAAGGAAAAGGAAGTAAAATGAAATCTAAACAAAGGAAATGAAAGAGAAAAAAGGAAAGGAAAAAACGAAGAGAATGAATGAAGGAAAAATCGAGGGGAAAAACATACCTTTAAAAGTGCTAGTGCCAGTTCTTTCACGGCTGGGTTAATATGCTCCAAGTTTGGTGCCAAGCTAATAACAGGTGTTCCTGTACGTGAATCAGGTGGAGAGACGGATGTACGACTACCGTGAACATCAAGCTTAAGATGGCGGGGAATAGCTTTAAATATGCACTTGTCTGACACAGGTTCCTTCGACTGTTCCATCTTGACGAGTTCTGGATCATTCTCGAGCTCGCTTCCATCCAAGTCTCCATTCGTCACAACGGTTCCTTTTGCGTCCTCTTTTCCTTCCTTTACATTCACTTCGTCTTTTAACTTCTTCTTTTCCATGGAATTATCAGTCACTCCATTAACAAGTGGGTCGCCTTGGTCTTCCTTCATTGACACGTCACCATCTGTTTCAACACTGTCTCCATTCTCAATTGTCTCTCTTTTAACGCCCTTCTCCTTAAAGTCCGAGTCTACGGGTTTTTCTAGATGACTGTAAATGCCATTCTCGATCTTTGCTCTCCATGCCACGCGGTCTTCAACCTTAATCACGCCTAACCCGCCCTGCCAGAGTCGATCTTCAAGATCCAATATCTGGTCTCTCAAGTTTGCTTCAACGAAATCCTCAGTGTTTTTATACCGACTTTTGTCGATTGCTTGTTGTTTACGAGATTTAGGCTTGGGTGCCTTTTTAGCCACAAGGTTTTCTTCTTTAAACGGGCATTTTTCGATAGCTTTTGAAAGATACTTGTAGTCCAACTGTAACGCTTCACGTAACGAACGTTCACGGTATCCTCGCGGGTTGAGAGCTTTCACGAGGCACTCCAAGTCGTCTACTCCAGCAATAAACGACCAACGTGTTATTCCGTCTCTCTTTCCATATTTCGTGATGATGTCTGCTCTTTTTGCTTTCTTCCCCATGTTGTAGGAGTCTGTCATTACTCCATCTTTGATCATCTTGTCGAAGTCACTTTTCAAGACTGATTTTAATGTACCTACTTTCTCGGTCTGTTGAGTTTCACGTTCCTTCTCAGCAGCACTCGAATCCCTGGATTTTTCTTCATCTTGGTCGTTTCGATCAGTAATTTGCTCTTTACTGTCTACTGTTTTATCTTCCACAGTGCTTTCTTGTTTTTCTTCCTCCTAAAAAAACAATTTTCACATCGAGTCTTAACATTTTCCAAAAAATGCCGACATATTTCTATTTTTAATTCACTAATTATAGCAGATTCCGCTTAGCAAATGAGGCTTCCAAATTAAACTAATGTAATTCCAATTCAAAGCAATATAGCTTGCAAATTAAAGCAATGTGATTGATTGGTAATTTGTTTTCTAATATTTCATTGGTTCAAAGAGAAAGCCATTCGAAAGTCGAGGAACCACGGCACGTTTCTGACTTGTTTGCATGCTCTTCGTGTGCTTTTAGCGTTTTCATTACGTATTATTTTATTATAACTTTGCAAAAACCATCTTAAAATCATATTAAACGGAGTGATTTCTTTTATCGAGTAGAATTTCGATTATTTAATGCTGACGAAGGACACCCTTTCAAAGACATCTGGAGAAGTGACGTAATGTAACCTTGGGCTGACGTAAATCACTTCTCTAAATGACGTCAATTATAAGATGATGACGTATGAGGAACAAAGGGGTATTTTACCAAATACTCAAGACGTTTTAGTTTGACTTGTAAGTAGAATTCTTGTCCCTCCCGTCCTTTAAAAATTATAATTTGGACGTTTCAAATTATTAAGAAATGATCGGGAATCGTGTCAGGGACCCATCCTCCTCTTTTCAAAGAGAAGAAAACATTTCAACAAGGAGGATGCCACAACTTTCGAATATCCACTGAATAATGTATTCCTCGTTTAAATATTTATCGGTCAAAGTAAATTACCACGGATAAAACAACACTCTCATAAGAAGGGTAAGCCATTTTCTTATCATTTAAATATTCTAGTTGAAATTTTACTTCTCGTTAAAATTCCTATGCTTGGTGATACTCTACTTTAATAAACATAACCGCAATTAAAACTTGAATAAGATAACAAAAGTACAGAAGTATCTAGCATGATTATAGAGGTACATATTAACATTACACAGCTAATGTCTTTTTACCTCACAGTTTTCTTCTTCGAAAATCGTCTCCAGAAACATCGGTAAATCAGGGTCATCGTCTTCAATGAACAAGCCGTTTAATGACCTGAACATCCAGTATCGTCGATAGATTCTATCACGACCAAGTGGCTGTATGCTACTCATTGAAACAGCTTTACGTATTTCGTTAAGATATTCCTGTTCTCGGCGCTCTCGGTCGATTTTTTTCTGCATTGCTATCTGTTCTTCTTCCTCCTTTGAAAGCGTCTGAACTTCATCTATTGATCACAAAAATAATATTAAGATTCAATTTGAGGGAGTATCTCGTGTGAGTTGACAATTACCGTATTGAAATCTTCTACATGAAAAATTGCTTTTCACCATGACAGCGGCCGCTTTACAATAGTAAAACACGTACATATGACGTCATTAGCACTTCATTCAGGAAGTTTTGAACAATTTAAATATTTTCTAGTTTCGTTACTTTTGTTAGTCGACTGTTTTATTTCAACAAACAATGTAGTTTTTCTTTGATGATTTTGTTTAAAAATGTTAAAGATTGTCAAGATGTAAACCGTGGTTTGTATAATTTCCTTTTTTGCATTAATTAAGTGCACTTGCTAGGAAAAAATGGGCTGTTTTTAGCACATTGGTTTAAATAACTGTCGCTAGAGTCTAGATTACTTTTGTGACAAAATTAAAGGCCACAAAGTACGGTACCATAACTTTGAATTGGCTTCCGAATCCAAGCACTGTGATTGGTTGGTGAGTTCTTTCGTGCTATTTGATTGGTTCAGGGGGAAAACATTGAAAAGTCGCATCATCATACGTTTTTTTACTCTCAGAAAAATTCTGAAAATCTTACTGATACTTATCGTCCAAAAAACCTTAACCAATGGTTTTGTGAAATGTTGTATTTTCAAACATTCTAATTTTTTACGAAAACAGTACCGTGAGTTCCACAGACCTTGTTTATTTTTGTCTTCCAAAGATTTCTCGTCTTCTTCAACGACTTGTTTATTTTCGCCTTCCTTTATAGCTTCCTTCTCGGGTTCTTTGCTTGTCTTCTTCTTGCTTCTTCCTTTCTTAGCTTCTTGTTTTGCTGGTTCAGGTTCTTCGGGAGCTTTGACCTCTTCTTTAGCCCTAAGAGCCAACGACAACAAAATTCAACTTTATCATCATATATTTGAATCAAAATCATCAAAATCAATAGCATGAAAAATTCTTACTTTGTCTCCATGGCGACGGGTTTCCCGTCCTCCTGGTTCTTTTCATTCTCCTTTTCCTTTTTCTTTTTTTCCAATTCCTCCTTCTGCTTTAAGCGCTCTTCTTGTCGCTTGCGATATCTTGCAGCGGCTTCCTCTTTCTCTCGTCTCTGTTCTGCCCATTGGTCTGAAAGCCACTCACGTCTTGCTTTCTTCAACCTGATTTAAAAACTCCAAAAATTGGTTTTGATGAACGATTTCTCAAAACTGCGTTAGTTTCAAGCCATATATGACGTACAAACATCAATACAATGTACTCAAAATTGTCTCCGACAAAGCTGCTTTAATATAAAGTTCAATATAGTTAAAACTATTAAATACTCTTTGTGTTGGATTGATAGTAAACTTATTCTCACAAACATTATATGTTCATCAAGAATTTTGGTAGTTTAACGTACTTGTCGAAGCCATCTTCGATATATTCTCTCGTGGTCGCATAAGTCATTAGCTGTCCACATAAAGCCGTCAGGATTTTGAGTTTTTCTTCTGCTGATAGATCATAAACAGAACCAGTCACTAGTGCTTTCATGATTTGAGGTTCATGGTGCCGAAATTCAACACCAGCATCATCTGAATAAGTGAAACCTCCACGACTCTGCCATCGATATTCTGGGTCACCACAACCTAACGATTAGAAAAACATAAAATCACATCAAATGAATTTATTTTCCTTATTTTCATCTTTTTTTAATTTTATTTCTGCTTAACTACTGAGATGAATGCATTGGTGAATGAATGAATAAACTGAATAAACAAGAAGATGGTTGACTCAGTAGTTACATGTATATAATAAAAAAGCATTTTTTGCTTCCATAATTCTTTCATCCTATGATTCTCCAATATTTTCATTTATAAATTTTCAATTCATTACCAAAATTTTGGCTACTTCTGAAATAACCTATAGCCATATCCAAATCATTTTCCCTGAATGATATAATTACAATATTGCTTTCTACATACCAATTCTAGCACCTGAGGACAAAAGGTGCAATCGCAACAGCTCTGTACAGGTAAATGGATCCATAATGAGCTCATGTAGTGGCTTCCCTTGATGTAGTATTGGCCAGACAGCAGCCATTGCAGCAGATGCTGACACCTTGGCTCTGTGATAGTCTTCGTCATCTAATTCTATCCTTGTTTGGGCATCAGCTGTCTCAAGTCCCTCATCTTCTTCTTCTTCCATGTGTGTTCTTAGGATTGCTCCAAGAAGAAATTGTAGTAGGTCATAGAAGACGCCTTCTGCATCTTGTTCTGCTAAGGCTTCTTCAAGCATGGCTTGTGGAATGAATAGAAAATATAATTAGTGGAATAAATGCATCCATTCTTAGATGATCATGAATTTGTCAACATAAATTTTATTTAAAACAAAGACTTCCAATGATAAGGGCTGAACACAGATTTTTCTGATGCAATTTGTCATTTTTGATTGACTTTATTAATTGTATGTCAAAAAGGTTCCTCTGGATTCACCTACCGAATCCTTTGTTTCTCTGCAAAAACCAAAAGGAATAATAGAATGTGGAATAACAATGGAAAAAGGGTTTTTTTTGGTCATTTTTCATTTTGAATGATACCTTCACTCACTTTACAAATTTTCAAAAGTTAATTCATTTTATGATTGGTTAATTCACTCTCCCACTTCTATTTATACCATCTCCTGCCCTTACTTTACTCTTTTACTCTGACGAAGGGCAAAAGCTCAAAACATCAGTTAAGTATATTTCTCTTTTTTCACAGTGTTATGGATTTCCTTTTATTGGTTATTGCAAAAGTAAGTTCCTTTCTATAATCCTTTCTAATAACTTGCATCTAAATGTCATTATGAAGAGCAATCCTCACCCCAACCTCCCCTTCCCCAGCACCACTGAAGGGAAAACTTACAATAGCTGAGGCCAGAGGGAAATTCATCCTTTATGTCAAAGAGTGACCCAAAAACATTAAGGTATTCTAGAACCATAACTGCATCTCCAAACAATTCATTTGAGATTTTGACTTGAACTGGACGAGGCTGAGGAAGATCCTGTAAATAAAACAAAAAGGAAAATACCGGTAATTAATATTGCATTTGTTTAGCAGAGGAAAAATTTGGCAGT
>JAAAQI020088334.1:0-16656 GCA_011800005.2 Stichodactyla mertensii | reverse complement strand
AGGCCAAATTTTTGTGAAACATTACAATTTAAAACATTATGCTAATGATCTGCCACCAGTTATGAAAGAGGTCAATTTCACAGGTTTTGTGACTTCACTCTATAAGAACTTTTCCAATTAGTCATTGGATGTTGGCAAAGAGTGTTAAAAAAAATAGGAATTACAATAAAAATCAGTTTTTCAAATAAATTAAACTATCTAAACATGCTAATTAGAATTTCCGCACCATTCTGCACTATTTTCAATTTTCTATCAGATGCTCTGTTTATTGCATTTCATAATTAAATGTACACAGTTTTGGCCTTGTTTAAGAGCAAATACTTCATGAATACCAACGGCAATGTAAGGAATCTACAAATTGGTTTGGAGCAAAACAAACCCTGTGCTTGAGTGCAAATATATCCACGAAATAAGCGCTAATATTTAGTACTAATTAGACTGGTAGACTATTTAGTGATAAGAAGTTAGCGAGCTGTGTGATGCCCTTTGCAAGTGCAACCTTATAAGCACAACGAGTTTTGCAAGAGCAAAGTACACGCAGAAGTTTTGTAGGAAGTTGTGAGGCAAGTCATGGATGCATAGTATCTTCAAAGGCCACATCATTTAGTTGGTTTTATAGTCTGCTATTGTATGTTGTCATCCTTACAAGCTAAGTATTCATGAATTTTAGTTTATTTGCCACAGGTGGGAATGGGAAAGATCAATAAAAGGGGGGTGGGATGCAACCCATTCCTCATGTCTGTTATCATTTTTTACTTTAGCTGTGTTTGTCATTCCTTGTGGGAGACTAAAGCAGGAATTAAAGAATAAAGTAAGGTGAAAATGGCTTGTTTCTTGTGTCTGTTGTTGTTATTTTAATTTAGCTGTCTGACTTACCATTTCTTGTGGGAGATTAAAGCAGGAATTGTCAAAAAAAGTAGGGTGTAAATGACTCGTTTTTTTAAGTCTGTTGTTATTTTATTTTAGCTGTGTTGGATTTGTTTCTTGTGGGAGAAAAAAGGAAAATTTATTAAATAAAATAAAGCTGAATTTGAGTTGTTTCTGGTGTTTGTTGTTCTAATTAGCATAAATGCAATGTGCACATGCTTCTCATGCTTCCCCTAATCTATTTCTTAGTTTTATAATTAGTGCTAATTAGTACTATTTAGTTAGTTAACTATTTCATGGATATAATATTTGCACTCTAGTGAATCTGTGGTCATTAAAACAGCAGTTTTATGGAATATGAAAAAGGACTATTAACAATTACAGCAAATAAAATACTTACACTTGTTTCTGTAGAAGTTGCCACTGATGCAAATGTTTTCGCATCTTACAACAACTACGCGCTGACCTGCAAATAAAAATTACACTGTATCAAATGCAAGTACATAAAACACATTTATACACATTTACCATTACAAAGTTACAGTATAACCATTAAATAGGTCTGATAAGCAAAAGCTTAATGATTAATTTTAAGTCAAGACAATGAACTTCAGTTTGACAGACATGATTTGGGAGTTCATCTCCCATCTTCAGTGTTACGATCATGATTTACAATATACAAAGCTCAAGTAAACAAAGGATTTTACAAAAATTACAATAGTAGTTTTAAATTAATATGTTCCGTTTGTTGGTTTAAGGATGGTTTCTCCCAAAGGATGTGGAGTGATTCTCTAAGTTTTAGATTAATGCCCAAGGGATTAATAATTTGTCAAATAATTATTTAATTATTTAATTCCATTAAATAATTCCAACTTGTACAAAATATCTGGAAAATTATGGGACAACAAAAAATATATGTATATACATGCATGAAGAGTTCTATGTTACTGCTCTAAGTGCATGCTCAAGGGGTGAAAAAGTGAGAATGTGAGTTGTAAAAATTGCTGCATTTGACTAGTATTTATCTCATCCAGTGAGATTCTTATTAATTATCAAAGTTCACATACCATCAAGCTAAATCCAAATCAAATATACCGGAATACAGCATATTTTACAACACTTGATCCCACTTTTTCATCATGAGAGTATGCCTAGTTTGAAACTCTTAATGCATCTATAGACCCTCTCAATGAGCTTTTGCTCTTGGGATTAATATGTGAATGAAACTTGTGTGTGTGTCAAAATGGAATTAACAATAGATCATCCAATCATGATGGCATTCCCCTGTTTCCTTAAGTTTTAAAGCCAATCATTTTATAGTCTCAAAAGAAATTAAGGTCAACTGATCAACTCCAACAACCATCTACAGGGTCTGAAATTAACTTTTTAAAGAGGTCGTCCAGTGCACAACCATGTTTAAGAATTTAGGTGTCCTGAGAAAAATTTGGTGATCCGCATGGAAAAGGCTTTAGAGACAATCAACTGATTTTCTCTTCAAGTTTCAAGCTTTATCTTTCAATTGGTAGTAAAAATTATTTGGCCTGTCACCATCTGCTGACTGAGCAGCTGTTAGTTTTAGCCCTGAAAGGATCAGATTAGACTTGGTAATGGCTGATAGCAAGATGCCAACAGTACTGCATGTTAGTGCAAGACAGAGTGGATTTTGCACAAGTGGGGAACAAAGTTGCAGCCATACTGTAGCTGTACCATACTTTATCATAACCATAACTCTTTGCTGTGACTGAGTGATTCACACAAATACAATGAGAAGCCATTTCAGTGTTACACCATACTGTGTATGTGCTTAAGGACGTTCATGGGCATTGTTTCTGTGCATCCTTTCTGCACACACACTTGAGCTCTTTTAACTGAGCGAGGAATGCCTGGATGATTTTGTTTATGTAACACGATCAAATTCAAAATAGCGGCCACATTTTCAAAGTTTAAAGCTTTGTATCTCAAAAACAAAGTCAGTGACCCCAATTTTTTATTTTGTTTTCTGAAACTACTTTATAACATCTATCTTTACAGGAAAAATAAAAGAAATCTGTCTATTGAATCAAATCGAAATTACATATTTTGTGTCTGATTGGAATACAATTTCAGGTAATTTTTAGGCTGCAAGTGCACACTCTTAGCTCAATAACTTTTCATGTTACTAGTTTTTAATGCAAAAAAGCAAATGCTAAGCAATTATTGTATCCTTCACAAGACTTCTGCAAAGTGTGAGGGCATAGAATTTGCTTTTCATCAAAATATGGCTTCCTCTTGACAAATTTCCATGTTTGCATTATTCGTGCATTTTTACTGCAAAAAGGGTAAGCTCCCACACACTATGGCAGCTAAACGAATTTGGTGACCCCCATTTTTTATTTGCCTGTTTTACTTCTTATATGTTTTTCTTTCATCATGCAAAATTTTAAAAAATTCTGTCTAGAGGATCTTTTGCCTATGAACATCCTTAAGTTAGTACCTAATGCTTCCCACTCATACAAAAAGTGCTCTATACTGTACCTACCAGTAAGGATGCTTTTGGCAATAGTTGAAGCCAGACGGCCAAGCAAGTGGCCTGAGGCATCGATGACTATTTGCTGCAAAAGTAAATTACAGACATATCGTCAATTATAGTTTTTTACTCACTTGATTCATTTCACTAATGGTTTTTAGTCATTTTTTACAACAATTTTTGACGAATTTTTACCAGATATCACTGTTATAGATAAACCGGAGAGAAAATAGTTATTAGAACTAGAAGTTATCTAAGATCAACTGCACTGGTCGTAGTGAGGAGAGAAAGATTATACATGTAACAGACACAGTCTAAGTCTTATATGCAAGCATCCAAGTTCAAGCCACACAGGGTTTCTTGAAATAATCCTTATGGTTTCTGGCACGTTTACTTGCTAAAGACGACGATTTGAAACCAAGAAAAAAGCACCAAAATCACTGGATTATTTGGTAGAGTAAGGTCACTTAAACCCGTAAAATACGCCTAGTACAAGACGGGAGATGGAAGGACCACAAAATAATGGCGACATGTGAGTCATCAAGTTGAAGTTTTGACCAGGATTATTTGACATAGAAATGATTCAAAATTACCCACATTTACAGTCACAAGCAGGAAAAAGTTCTATTTATTTGTATACCGTTGCTTTATGTATGCTATAGTGATTTTTAGGTTAGTATAAGGCAGTTTATTACACGTCCTCTCATCAAACCCTACCTTTTCAAAGCCCATAGTGGCGGAAAGAGAAAGAGTGAGTTACACATGGACCGATAATCTGTGGGGTGGACGACCCCTGATTTCAACACAGGGAGCCCAAGCTCGATTTCGTGTCATTATTCACAATCAATCAATCAATCAATTAATCAATCAATCAATCAATCAATCAATCAATGAGTGATATACGAAAAGAGAACAACAGAACAATTTAACAGAGAATTTGGCGATATCCTACGCCTCAACAGATCCATAGCACTTCATCGACTAGGGCTGTCCACAACAGGGGCGGATCCAGGGGAGTGCAGGGGGTGCGCACCCCCCCTTGCAGCAAAACTTTGTCCTAGAAGATACCCAATACGAAATGTTTTATTTCTTTGATTCCGAGGGTTGCACTCCCCCCCCCCGGGCTGACTTTGTGCCCTGCACCCCTCCCTGAACAAAATCCTGGATCCGCCCCTGCACAAGTTGCTCCAAATGTCAAAAAAGCCTGCTCATAATTTCTCAAAACGTTGCTTCAAAGTTGCTCAAAAAAATCTTAACGTTTCTAATTTCTAATTTGATAATTTTTTGTACAATAGAATTTCACCTTTGTCAGCCGTTTACATAATAACTTGTTAACATAAAGGTACAATATTTTCTTGGCATTTGCAGCCCATTTCATTAAACACAAATCATATTGCTTGTACATGTGCCTATATCTTTTGTTGTCGTTGTATCTCAGCATAACTGATGCTTCTAGAGTTCCTTCCAATGCTGCATCTTGCTGTCTTTTTTAAAATACATTTAAAAATGTATTAATTTTACTGCTGACCACCTGAAAATTATCACCTTTAAGACCACTTCACAAAATGTATTCAAATACTGTACAGCCTACTGTCAACAAAAAGTGCGAATCACTGAATGAAAAGAAAGCAATTATTGTTCTTATTGGGACTGTTAATTGGTTTGAAGTTGTGGAAAAGGTTTAAAAAAGAACAAAAGTTACTCTCAAGAGAAAAAATTGCTCGAAAGTGATAAAGTTCTAGTTGCCCGAAATCTAAAACGATGCCCCAAAGCT
The DNA here is from genome assembly GCA_011800005.2 of Stichodactyla mertensii. NCBI lineage: Eukaryota > Metazoa > Cnidaria > Anthozoa > Actiniaria > Stichodactylidae > Stichodactyla > Stichodactyla mertensii. The sequence goes on along the minus strand of JAAAQI020088334.1, from coordinate 11,509 downwards.
GCCGAGCAACTTGTGGACAGCCCTATCCATCGACTACACCAGGTCCACCAGCTGCATCCATCGACCTGTGCCGCAACAAAAGGGTGACGCACTGCTGCAGCAGGAGTGTGGGTAAACTTTCTCCGACGTCCTCGAAAATAGATTTAGGAAGGGTTTTAGATGTGAAGGCCTTGACGTCCGCACCTCGCACAGGTCGCACACCATGCGAACCTATCCCAAACCAGAGACCTGTAATGTAATGTAGAGAGCTGTCCTATGTCTTAGTCAAAGCAACTACGTGGAGCTGTGTATGTTCCACCAGTGTAGTTCTTCAGTTTTGCCCATTGGCAGTACCGTCAGACGGCTGCACGGCAGACTCTGCGAGCATGTAAAAACAAAGCATCTTATCTGTATATAAACACCTCTGGGACTGTGAAAATAGAAATATCTAAATGTTATAGATCAGAGCGATCCGTTGATCTTAGACTCCTGGAAGCAATAAACGCCTCCATCCATCCATCAACTCCAGGGAGGAATGTAAAGCTTGGGACAATTTGTTATTCTGACATTGGTTTGTTTTCTTTGACTGTTTGATATACAAACACGCACAATTGAGCACTGTACCCTATATACTGGTTATAATAAGTCTGAATGGAATTTACATGGGCAAAGTTAAAATCGAATCAAGGGGGCCCATCATCCAAAGGTATGCGGGGGTCCTCTCAATTACGGCAGGGTTTACTGACAGAGTTTACAGCGTGGTGAGTTTAGGTTAGCAAGGATGAGTTTTGACAATGCTTTTAGAGTGGCATTCCTACGCGTCACTTGTATTTTCTAGGTGTACAGGCGAATGCAGGGGAAAATCACTAGGGGAGTCCATCTTCCATATTAGATCGTGCCGCATCAGTTTACTGCTACCCGAGCTAAATATGGTTCGCGCTCTGATTGGTTGACAGTTGTGACGTCATGGTGTAAGGTAAAACAAAGCCGTCGTCCTTGATCAGTCCTTCAGTTGTCAGTTTTTACAAAATTTCTAGTGCTATTTTACCTATGATAAAAGAGAACTCGAATATAGCGTTGAAGATATGAGAAATATAATATCAACCTCTTCACTACCCCTGGATTCGCCCTCTGCCAAATCGGTAAAAATCGCAGCATGACACAGATGCTACGTTATCTGAAAACAGGTACTTTAGAGATTTTGCCATTGAAATCTTCATTTGAGCTTTTTCCCGTTTCCTTCGTTTTGAGCTGATTTTTTTTTCGGTTGTTTAATTCTCTGAACGAACATACCCTTTTTCCGTCCCATTCTTAGTTATTTTATTTATTTATTTATTTTTCTTTTGGAATTATTTCTCAGGGCTTGTGGCTCTGGTTTCCAGTTGTCTAGAACAGCCTTTTAGCTGATATTTCACAAGTTACATACAATTCTTCAAATTCACTTGCTGTGTCGATCGGACTAGTCTTACTTGCTGCAGTTTGAAGTATTGTCTTCAGAGCTTCAGCTTGAATAGTGAGTTAATTATAAATTTCTACTTTTATTAATCGTTCTTTTATGTAAAAAACTCACTATCAAAAATTTATCAATAATAAAAAAGAAAAGAAAAGAAAAGAAAATACAAAAGAAAAAAGTCACTGAAATAGTGGTGGAGATCTCGTCTTTTACAGAAATCATATTTAACATCGCATCTTGTAGATTTAGAATTATTAGTCAACCCCCTTATGTAGGAAATCCCATTACAAATACATTATTAATCACTCAAAAATCGATAGCCTTGAAGTTTGATTTTTACTTTTACATCACTTTTGCGTTAGATTGTTGGATTGATTTCAAGTCCTGTTAATGATATGCATTGGTGATTTGATCGTGTTGGATGTTTTTCGCGCGTTTTCATGGGGTTTGGCCCAAAGCGCGCGCACGTGTCTTAAAAGTCACCCCCCTTAGAAAAATCATGGATCCGCCTCTGTTTGGAAAGGGTTCCCAGGATGTTTTTTCGGCTTCTTGGTGGTTCGTTTGTCTTCAAAACACTTCATAAAACACCTTCCACTTCACCCCCCACACCTACTCCTTTCACTCCGCCCACACACACCCTATCGAACATACCTCAGGCTTACATCCTAACCCTCTCCTTTCTCCTCCCCCTCTCCCCCGATTTACAATTAGCTTGGATCCAAATGCCTGTTAACACTAACACAGAAACTTGTTTTTGTGTTAGAATGACAAAGCTTTTTCTTATATTTTCAACGATAAATTGGAGTTCTCTTTGCATGTTCAAAGGACTCTATGGAAGCCTCTCGTGATATTAATTTCTGTTTCAACGAATAAATCATAGATAAAATAGCACTAGAAATTCTGTAAAAACTGACCAACTGAAGGACTGATCAAGCGACGGCTTTGTTTTACCTTACACCATGACGTCATCACAACTGTCAACCAATCAGAGCGCAAGCCATATATATATATATATAGCTCAGGTAGCAAACTGATGCGGAACGATCTAAGACCTAGACGGACTCCCCTAGTAATTTTCCCCTGGCGAGTGTGTATACAAAGAAAAGTCAAATGACAAGTGCGATACTATGGTGTGCCACGAGAAAGTACTGTAAAACTACTTTTATCCCAGACCATAGAAAATAAAAATGCATGATGGGAAGGAAGATTGGAATACCGATGAATATACAACGCTTTCCTATAAATTCTGATTGGCTGTATTTCCTATGGTATGAGATCATTTTGCATATATATTCTCTTCGCTATTTGTCTTTGACGATGTCGATTGTCGTTGAACGACGAGAGCCAAATAAAATCTCAAAGCCAAGCAGTATCAGGCTGCATTTGTACCCATTCTTCTTTTGAATTTATTAATGAATGAATGAATACAAAAAATTTCCTGAATTAAAAAAAAAAAAAAAAAAAACGGAAAAATGAATTAGCTAGTTACTGAAACGAAATCCAAGCTTGGGCTCCCTGTGGTATTACGACACGGGAGAGAGTGAAAGCTACTTGTTTTTGTGTGTATGACGTCACTAGGAAGTTCACGTGAACAGAACAGAACAGAACAGAACAGAACAGAACGGGGAAGAGAATTCATCAATCAAGAAGATCTGTTTGAGAAAATGACTACTCCTCTCGCAAGAGCTACGATAAATGCCTCTAAAACGATACTTGAAGCTTCTAGTGCTATCAGAACCCAGGCACAGGCTGCTTTTTATCACAAGAATGTAAGTTTTCATGGTGTTTTTGGGAGTACATTCTTGCATAACAATTTGATATACGCCATGCGTTTCACGTAAGCTTAGTACAAACACGTCGAACGTGAATGAGGCGCCAGTTCAAGGAGAGACTTGGTGTGACTTAAAATTAGTTTTTCTCTAGCTCTACCATGATTATTCTTGCTCTCTTCTATTCTTGATTCCCATAATGTATGTTCATTTTTTTTAGGAGTGTATATTTTTTATCTTTAGTTTATCTTATTTTTGCAGTGATCCAAAGGTCATCATTTGGTTCAGACGCGAAACATGTTTTACCTAAATTATATCATTACTGCATCTTATTTCTGTATTTCTTTTTGTATCACAACAAAAATGGTAATGGAACTATTGCGATTATGAATCTAGAGAAAAATACAGTCTAAACAGAGTGCTATGTAGATAAAAAAGCCCACACATTACCGGTATACGTCTTTTTTTCCCCTGTTTTAAGCTATGTGTCTTTTTAAGAAATGTTAGATTTGTGTATGTTGTAAAGGTCCATGCAAACATTCTCAACAACCACCAACATTGTGGGATTCAAAATTGTTGGAAGTTGTTGGTTAGTATTGGTAAATCATTGGGCTATGCTTTGATGACCGTAAAACAAACATCCAACAGGGTTTTTAAAGTGCACCTAACATGTTAGGCCCAACATTTTTGGATGTTGTTGGTTAACAATGCTGGTCACAAAATTGCACAGGGCCTTATACCTTTAGAAGATCAATGCACAAGTGACCAACAACATCCAATGTTGTTGGCCGTTTTTGGTTCGGTGTTGGTGTTTGTGTTCAAACTGGCCCAACAAGGCCAAAGAATGTTGGCTAATATGTCTGTTTGTGTGTCCAAAATTGTCCAGACAAATGCAGCATTGTTGGGCAATAGTTTGACAATAGTGGTACAAAATGAATATTGGGACTTGTTGAGTCTAAAGTTGCATATTAGTCCTAACAATTAATTAATAATATTAATATTTAATAATAATAATTTAATATTTATCTACCATTTTCCATAAAAATGATCAAATGCACATTACAATATATATACAAATAATAAAATGACTATTCTAAATTTAAATTAAATTAATCCTAACTAATTAGTATGTACATATGTCAAAATATATAAATCACCAAATTAAAAAAAAAAAACATTAAAAAAACATCGCAATAAATCTATAAAATAAATAAAGTAATTTACATAAAACCAAGATATGCATATGATGTTAAGTATTATTTGCAATATGAGTGGCAATGTTGTATCTGATATGCTATCACGAGCCGAAGGAGAGTGATTGTAGATCAGATACAACATTGACACAAATATTGTAAAATTCTTATGATATTCATTAATCATTCATAAACATTTATAACCATTGTTATTAAGAATAGGGGCTTGATTACTTTTTTTTTTGTGCTAAATCTTTCATTTTCAAGTTACGTCATTGGTGGATTTTAATAAAAGACTTCACCTTTTGTATCACCAGCATGGCCGCCATGTCTTTGTCTTTTGATGCTCTTGGAAATAGTTGAAAACCACCAATATCGAGAGCAATTTGAATATTCACTTTAGTCAGAGAAAGCTTCAGGTGGAGAGACGTCCTCATGATTTTCGGAAACCAAATCGTTCATTAGAACTGTAGGACATTCATGGTGAAAAGAAACTTGAGAGGGATGAAGTGCCAGATGAGTAGGAAGAGCACTAAGCTGTAGAAACTTTAGTTGGTGTCAAGGTCATGAGTCTTAACTTCACCTGTTATATTTTTATAACGGAAATAATTTTGGTCCAGGCAATTTTTTCCTGTTATTTGCACTGCAATTTTCACTGCGACTCAACTGCGATCAATTTAAACTATTGGCGATTTTGAGGCTTAATTTTCTTAGTTCACTTTGCTGATGAATCTCCTTTGTTTTGAACAGTTTTGAATTTATAGTGCAATTTTGTGACGGTTTTTTTCCCCCTGCTGCGACACTAGCTAAAAACAACTAGCTCAATTGCAGTATTCGTGCTAAAATCTCGCCACTGAAACCACTTCACATTTGATAGCCAGTAGTTCACACACAATTTCTGGATCGCTGGAATCACAGCAAAAATTGCTCAGTAAGTTGGCCTCAGTCAGTGAGGATTTTGTGCTTTTTTTAGCTGCATTGAGTTACATTATTTTTGACAAACCTTGATATTTCGGTTTTTCGGTTTAATAGTATTTATCAGACATGATAATGTAATCAATTTGATGATGAAAATTATGGGTAGAATCATATTTAAATTTAAGACAACGTTTCGGTGTCATGAGGACACTGAAACGTTGTCTTAAATTTAAATATGATTCTACCCATAATTTTCATCATCTAATAGTATTTAGTATTTATTTAGAAGAATAACGAGTAGGATTAGAGTGGCTTCACTTAACCCGTGAAATAGATTATAGGCTAATGCACATTACTAGATTATAATTCTAGAAATAATGGAAAGTTATAGTGCTTAGAAAATGAGGTTATTCCAGGTGAAAAACCCTTGGAAATAAATTCGGAAAAAATTAATTACCGACCTCGCTGGGATTCGAACCCACGACCTTCGGATTTAAAATTAAATCCGAAGGTTGTGGTTCAAATCCCAGCGAGGTTGGAAATTAATTTTTTCCGAATTTATTTCCAAGGGTTTTTCACCTAGAATAACCTCATTTTCTAAGCACTATAACTTTCCATAATTTCTAGTTCATGTATTTCACAGTGCTACGTGGGCCACATATTCATATAGTTCACTTCAATTACCACAACCCAACATCTATTTCACCCGGGCCTGCTCCCAGTCTGACCTTGTAGCTCAGCTGGTAGAGCACAGTAGTACAAATCCGAAGGTCATGGGTTCGAATCCTAGCGAGGTTGGAAATTAATTTTTTCCAAATTTATTTCCAAGGGTTTTTCACCCGGAATAACCTCATTTTCTAAGCACTATAACTTTCCATTATTTCTAGTTCATGTATTTCACAGTGCTACACGGACCACATATTCAGATTAATTCTATTGTTTTCTTTGGAGTCTTTTGGACTATTACACTTCAGCTATTAGTTTTTGTTTCACTGGTTAAGTAAAATCACTCTAAGTTTTATTTTCAGTTGGGCCAAAGTCAAAGTGTATTTTTTTCCCTTCTTTTTCTTTCTTTCTGTTTAACGTAACTAAAAAATCCAATACAAAGAAACTAAAGCATGGGAAGGGGTGGGTGTTGGAATAGCTAGCAGAAAGCTGGGGTGGATGTATGAATGCAATGCCTACCAGTAATTAGTATAGTGCTGTATCATAATACAAAATACTAATAGACCTAGCTATTAGTATGCTGTACCTTCATACAGCATACTAATAGTTCTATTAGTGTTCTGTATCTTCATACAGCATACTAATTAGGCATTGTATTAATTCACCAACCCCAGCTTTTCCCTGCTAGCTATTCAAGCCCTCCCTGTGCTTTAAGTTTGTATTGGGTTTACAAGGGTGTGCATGTGACCTGAAAGCTATGATGGGATTGGATAGAAACCTCATGAATGATTAATGAATATTATAAAACTAATTACATTTCTAGTTATAAGTGATGTTAAAGAGAGATGTCTTAAGTTGACGCTTGAATGCCTGTAAATCATCTACTGCACAAAGCTCACAGGGTAACGCGTTCCAGAGCTTTGGTGCTGCTAACTGGAAAGCTCTATCACCTAACGTTACTTTGGTTTTCATTGTGTATGGAGCTAGCATGTCGTTGTTCGATCTTAAGCTATATGTACTGTGCTCTTTAAGGGAAACTAGGTCACTAACATAAGGAGGGGCCATGCCCTGAATAGCTTTGAAAGCAAATAGCAATACTTTAAACTGCACACGTTCTTTTGCTGGCAGCCAGTGAAGCTTGCGCAAAAGTGGACTTATATGACAGTAGCATGGTGCATGACAAACAAGTCTGGCTGCAGCATTGAGAACATGTTGTAGTTTATTCAGGTGTTTATCAGGTAACCCATACAGCAAACTATTGCAGTAATCTGTATGAGATGTGACAAAGGCATGAACTAAAGCCCAGGTGGCTTCGGGACGTTTTAAAAACTTCCGTATTCAACTGAGATTATGTAAATGGTAAAATGCATAACTTAGTAATATGATTGGACATACTAGGTTACTGTCGAACAGTGAGCCAAGGTTTCATACTTCTGATGATACACTAATAACATGGTCTCCGACAGTGTTATGTTATTCAAGTCAACCTTAGCCAGTTGCTCCCTAGCAGTATAAATTCCATCTTATCATCATTAACAAGCTTCAACCTATTTCTAATCATCCATTTCCTAAGATCTTTAATACACTCAGTCATAGCAAAGACAGCAGCTTCGTCACCTCCCTGCAGATCTGGGCTGAATGATACATAGAGCTGTGAGTTATCAGCATAACAAGCACTGGGCAAGTGTTTGCTAACAATGTCGAACAGCTCACTTGTGTATATATTAAACAAAGCTGGGCCTAAACAGGAACCTGAGGAACTCCTTGTTTCTGTGGGAAGACTGATGAGACTAGAGACTAGATATATACTAAGAAGGCTTATGATTGTCAGAATAATGTCAGTTAGTTAGCAATGAAAATTAAGATGGCACTAAGTGAGAGAAAAACAGGAATTACAATTAAAATCTGTATTTTAAATTAACTCTTTAAATATACTAATTTAAATTTCCAGACTGTTTCCAAACAATTTTGCACTATTTTCTTTTTTTTTCTTCCTGCACTCTATCAGATCCTCTGCTTTTTGGAGTCATAGGCACTAACCAACTGTTCAATGCACTTTTGTAGGTGATAGACCATTATGAGAACCCTAGGAATGTGGGATCACTTGATAAAAATGACACTACAGTAGGTACTGGACTGGTTGGTGCACCTGCATGTGGTGATGTCATGAAACTACAGGTAATGCACATGTCATGTGACTGTGAAGGATACAAATGATCACCAAAATACTATATAACTCATAAAAATATACAGCCATCTCAGATGCATACATGTATCAGGCTAATGATCTATACATCAATGTATTTATAAATTGTAAGAGTTATTGGCAAGACAAAGGTTTTATGCTATTTCTCATTTTTTACTAGTACCTTTCCAGCTGAGTGAACAACTAGCTATGCAAAGCATTGTCGGTCAGAACCTCTGGACCTCACTGTTTGTTTTTAAATCATTTCCAGCATGGTTTTTAGTTAATTCACACTTAAAATTTCACTCTGTTTAAAGTGCATATCATTCGCTGTTTTTTGTTTTACATGAAAGTTCTAACCCTTAAAAACATATATTCAGTAAAAATTATTCGATTGTGTTACATTTTCATGATTTTTCTTGCAAACAAAGTTCTAAGAGCAATGAAATTTCAAGCAGCAGGGAGGTCTGGGACTAGTGTTTAGTGACGTTATTTACAGGACTTGGATGTGAACACCAAAGAGAAACACTCAGTACATGGCTTCAAAACTGTAGCTACAAAAAGTGTACATATTTAATGTAAACCATGCCTGATTTACAGCCAGCTTGCACTAGTGAATGCTCTGAAATTAGTTACATTTCTGAATCAATACTGAAAGTAAATACCTGCTTAAAACGGGCTACGAATTACAAGATAACCAAACCGATGACAGCAACTTGGACTCCATTCCATACAGTGATGAGCCCTTCACAGATGAAGAGTGTTTTTTTTGCAGTACTCAACAAACAAAAAGAAAAATGCTTGATACTTTAAGGTATTGAATGTTACATTGATTGGAAAATCTATTTTTTGGACAATCTAAAACATTTTTTGTGGCCTTTCATGGGGTTCTTGCACACTGAACAGCAAGGAATACACCTGGCCCTTGTTTGGCTTGATTCAGCTGTGGGTGCTGTTTCTGGAATTAAAAAATAAACAAAAACCCTTGGTTTACAGAGAAGAACATGGTATGTCATTCTATTACTTTCAAACATTACGTAAAATAGAGACATCTATCTCATACTAGGTGTTGTAGATGGTACATCCTCATTGGTCACGCTTTTCCTTTTCTGATGTTTCTAAATAGCATCATCTTGGTTTTGTTTATTTAGCATCATGTTCATTGGGGAAGGCGTCGTGTTTCTTAGTTCTTGGATAGCATTCTGTAGCTCACCACTTTTTATAATGATCACCATTGTCTGGTATATTTTTTCTACATAGTCTATTTAAAATGCAAAGATTATAATAAATTACAGGGTTTTTCTTTCAATAAGAAATTTAAGCTTAGTACAATCTGTATATAACACTGATTGTTATGTGATGAAGTACTTGAAATTGTTGTGTAAAGGCCAGAAAAAAAACAACAACAATCTTTGTCAAGGCTATTCACATGCAGGATTACACGCTAAAAATTGTTTATTATAAAATATAATTGTGAGGTACATGTAGAGGTCTTACCAATTGAAGGCTTCACTTTCACATTCCTCACAGCTGCCTCTCCGTTCTTGATTTTAGTATAGATTATCACTATCTGTTCTGAGTCATCTGCTTTTTTCTTTTCTCTTTGGAGGTTGTAATTTAAGTGAATGGCTGCGATGATGTGTCTAAAACAAATATAAGAATTAAAACGGAGTTTGTTGAGAAGTTTGAATGAACTGTTTAAAGCAGAGCACTAGTAGAGCACCATGTAAAGTTTTTGTGCTCTAATAAATGTATATCCATTTCAGTATGGTATATATATACTGGTAATTACATGGTAATTTTAGTCAAACCTGTATCACATTCCAACATGTGAATTCCCAATCATCTTAGGAGCAAAGTGGTTGATTATGGAATGAAATCCCTCTAAACAGCTAGTTTGGTCTTCTGGAGATGCTTTCTCAATTGCTTTAACCAGCCTTTGATTTGTCAGAGCTTTTTCAATTTTTTCATAAGCTATGGAGTCTATAAACCATAAATAACAATAAATCAGTTACCACTCTAGCTCTTCTCTCTAGGGACATAAGCATAAGCAACATACGCAGACTCGGTATTGTATTTATCACCATGGTGTAAGAAAAGACAAGCACCGCTAATGAGCAGTACAGTACTGAGTCTACGTATGTTGCTTATGCTTATGTCACTAGTGAGGACCAGGCTTTAGAATTTTCTTCAAATTATTAGAATAAAAAACAAACATTTCCTGATATTTGGCATTTTTGTATAATTTTCCTGGCCAAACACAAAATAAGTGAACAAATAAATTATCCACACCAACTTCCTCTGCCTTCCATTTTAATAACTGTTTGGAAATTTGTGATACCTTTTTGTAACACGTGGTATTTCAATCTCTTGGATGAGCACCCTATTATCATATACATATTGAGATCTACCGGCAGAAAAGCCATTCAATAGATTTTCGTTTGTTTACCCTTCTCCACCAATCAGAATGCATGTATTGATTTTTCATGAGGACTCGCTCGTTTCGTTTTATGATACTTCACAACTTGTGAATGAAAACCGTACGCGCGCACTTACCATGAAGTAATCTCTATTTAAATAATAGGTCACCAGACCGGCCTTGTTTTCCTGTTTTTAGCACATTTTAAATGCCTTCTAACTCTGCAAGGATTTACCATTATTTTTTGAAACTGTGCACATTTGCTAATTCATGGATGGTCTTTCGTGTGATGACAAAACATTTTCTCAATTCGTTAAGCTTTTGATTTATGCAAGTTAGTGGTGGCCATTATTGCATAAGGGTCTATACCAGAGCTACTTCCAGCTTCATTTCTCTACAGCACGACAAAAATGAACAAATAAGCAAGTAATTAAGAATACAAAATACTATCAACCACTGTTACTGTATTTTTACCTGAACTATTTGTGAAATGTAGAATGAAGGGTAATTTGCAAAATGGGTAGGCACAGTACAGTACTTAGCACTGTGCCCCATACTATCATGCCTTCCATCACCTGCCATTACTACACTCTTCCCAAGTGACTTGATCTTTTCAAACTGTGTTTGCTGGTACCTTTTCCAGTGAATGAAGATTATGGGAAACAGAATTATTATCTAAAAAAGAAAATTATGGAAGAAAATGAGTAAAAAAGCCATCTTCAGATGTTCACTGTTAACGTATATGACCATTTGGAACCTCTTTATATATAATTAGAAAATTCATGAATAATTAATGAGCAAAACACAATAGAAAATCATAACCATGTCGGAGTCTTAAAGGATGTTTGCAGGAAAATCCAAAGTAAATGAAAATTTTCTGAAACTTTGACAGTTGGTAAAACAACATTAGACACACAAGTAATCGCA
>JAAAQI020088223.1:0-16657 GCA_011800005.2 Stichodactyla mertensii | reverse complement strand
TATAGTAGTACTCTAGGGTCAGTCATGTGGTCCATGGGTACACAGTAGTAACCATGTCATCACATCAGTATAGTAGTGCTCTAGGGGTCAGTCATGGGTCCACACATGTGAATCTATGTTTCTATCTTACTCTCTTTTATGAATTCATCTTCCACGTCCAATCTTATGACGTCATACAACAGATTACTGAAGGTACTGCTCAGTAGGCACTGAAGGATTTATCTTCAAATCTTTCATGACAATAGACGTTGTTGAACAACTAGATCATTCGTTCATTCGCTGCTGCATTTATTCATTCGTTCGTGCTTTTCAAAGCATTGTAGTAAATACTTTTCAAGGATACTTCGTGCCGCTCTCTCATTCTTGATTCCTTAAATGTGTTCATAACTTTTAAAAAATGTGTGCTTTTTTCAGCGATAATGTTGCAACAAGCAGCCGAATGTCAGAAGAGTACCAGTACGTTACATACTAGATAATTGATTCAGACTAATATATATCTAACAATTGAATTGTGAGGCAACTTGCTAAACTTTATTAACAACTATCTCTTTCATTGGTGAGCCAAAATAATGAAATGTAGATTAAATGAAGAGAAATATGTCAAAGATCGAGTTAAAATGAAACTACTGGATAGTTTTACACTTTACACCACATTACTACCCTCAGTATACCCTTTACATTCAAGGTTATCAATCTCGTAAGTATTATCAAAAGGCCTATACAAAAGAAATCGATGGTTTGAACAGTAAATACGATATTCCAGGAAATATATTTACAAATAAGATTTGAACTCGGAAACCCATAGGACTTTTATTGGTTGCAAGAATTCTCACCCCACCCCACCCCGGTGGGTAAATAATTGGTCATGTGTTTATATCTGCTAATGCTACTGTTTGTTGATTGCTTTGTAGTCTGAAAGAAAACAAACCAGTTGAATATTTGGACAATTCCAAGCCTCTGTTCGATGTAACAGGCACGTTCTACTGGCGAGCTGCTAAACCCTATGAACAAGCCATACTGGTCAGTATTAACGATTTTCATCATTATCTCAGTACGCGTATCTGTAAGAATAATTCTCCAAGATATAGGCTTTGAAATGAACATGACTTGTAACTTTTGCATGATGGTGTTAGACGTAGTTTACTGTTTTTATGTAATTTTTCTTTCTTCTTGTGTTGTTTCTTTTTAGACTAGGGAAGAAGCGTACGATATCGTATTTACCCATCACATCCTGGTCTGTGTCTTTAACAAGAAAGACGATGTAATTTTATGTAATTTTTCTTTCTTCTTGTGTTGTTTCTTTTTAGACTAGGGAAGAAGCGTACGATATCGTATTTACCCATCACATCCTGGTCTGTGTCTTTAACAAGAAAGACGATCCACTCATTGGCCTCCGTCAGCTGGTAATGATGATAATGGTTGATGGTGATGATGATGATGATGATGATGGTTGATGGAGGTGGTGGTGGTGGTGGTGATGATGATGATGGCGATAAAGTCGATGATGATGATAATGATCAGGTTGATAGTGTAATAGATCTAAGCTCATTATATTCTGTATTTTGCAGGTCATGCCCTTGAGAGCCAGTAACCTTCAACAATCTGATCTCAAACACATTGTTTTTCTTGGCGATAAAGACTACCTGAAGCGAGAGGTATGGGTACTAGTAATGGTTTTCCTTACATTTTTATGTTTCACGACTACGACAACGTAAACATATTTTAGAATTTCCTGAATTACTAGCACCGAGGTAACTAAACTTCAAAGGAAATCAAAATACATTATTATTCCGTTATTGTAATACCATGATTTACACCAAAAATAAATTAACATGGGGAAAAACACAGGTAGCTAAAGAGCACTTCATGCGCGTACTTACAAGACAAGCTGCGCTGATGACGACATTTATCTCGTTACATACGTTTTCATGACTGACATCATGTTGTCGTTTGGTTTGTCTAGTGGGAACACATTGGGAATTTTGATAACGTCTTCGTTTTACCGGTGAGTGTTCAGTTCATCCAGTCAGTTATGATGATATTCGTAACTATGTGTTACTCATATGTGAATCTATATTCTATTCAGGGTTCACCGTTCTGTCGGTCGGATTTACGAGCTGTCAATTCTAACCTAGCGGACATGGTAGTATTCCTGTCTGCTACTACAGCTAGTTCGTTTTCTTCTGACCCTAAACTAGCAGATAAACAATCGATTCTTGCCTCGTTAAATCTCAAGGTAATACGTCTATTGTGTCATGATACCTGTAGGTTAGGGTTAGGGTTAGGGTGATAAAGTGGGATTGTCTGTTGTTGCAGGCCATGTCATTTGACGATGCAGCAGGACTTTTACGTCAAAGTACCAGAGAAGCATTTATTGGTTTACCTGACTTGTCTTTTGGCAGTCCAAAGGTTGAAAGACGAGGATCTGCCTTTGGTTGCAATATTCCTATGTTAACAGAAATCGGTGCGTATAATCTCTATGATTCTGTTCTATAATAATGATAATACACCTCTTTAGCTTCGTTGTTTGTTTACCCATTTCAGACCACGTGATGTCACTCGTGATGTCATTATAAAAGAACAATTCTCAAGAGAATGTCACGTGGTCTGAAACGGGCAATCTGTTGGTAGTAGTTTCCTCTGCGCCAGCTACAAAGGCTGCGATGATGATGATAGTGATGATAGTGATGATAGTGATGATAGTGATGGCGATACTGACTGATTAACATTGCATGATTTCTAGTGTTCGACCATAACGTACAGTACTTGGATATCGATGATGATGATGACGACGACATGGAGTTGTACCTTAGTCAGCCGTTTGCCTGCGGAACCACATTCACTGCTTCTGTTCTCGATTCACTCGTCAGTTCAGTAAGTAGAACACCACCACCAAATTAATTTCTTATCTGAACTTATTTCTGAACTTATTACCGCTCAAGGTGGTACTAATGTTCAAATCAACTCATAATCTTGTACCTGCATGATTATCTGAAAGAGCTTTTCAGACCTTCCGCATCCTGCTACAATCTTAGAGACAGAGATAACAAACTCGCTCTTCCAAAACCCCGCTCTGATTATCTAAAGCGCAGCATATGGTACAGCGGGCCGACCCTTTGCGAATAGCCTTCCAAAGGAAACGAGAACGATTCACTCTAATTTCAATTTTAAAAACGCATTAACCAATTTCTGTCTACAACCTACTCCCGCACGGGAAAATTAGTTTTTAATATTTGCTTTGTATGTACTGATGTTTTTTCCATGTTTAAATGAAGATCTTGATTGATTCCAAGCTTTCCTTCATTTGTAGACTTACTACAATGGAGACATCTTAACACTGGTTCGTAACCTGGTGACCGGGGGGGTTAACCCAGTGCTGGAGGAACAACTTGCAGAGGGAGAAGGATTAAAGGGAGGATATGAAGTATCAGAGTCTTCTGAGATCAGATGCAGATGTAAAATCACCCAGATATCTCTGTTTGAAGGTCCTCTGGCAGAATTTGGAGTGAGTAGAACTATCACAGTTAGGGCACGAAGGCGAGTTGTCCCTGCTAGCCGGGATAACTCTTTTGTTTTCTTTTACCTTGGGGACACAAAACAAAAGAGTTATCCCGGCTAGCAGGGACAATTCGCCTTCATACAAACAGCTCCTCACACGAGCACCATAATAACATACAGGTATTTCAAGGAAGGTTGACGGGGCGAACGGCGAATGGTAATCGGTGATTGGCGATTGCACGACCAAAAGGAACTGTGGAGCAATAAGAATTTCTTCATATTCAATTCTTAAATACCTAAACAATGCCTGCTGAAGATCTTCGCTGAGTTGTGCAGGCATTGTTTAAGTGTGAATATGAAGGAATTCTTATTGTTCCATTTGGTTGTGCAATCGCCATCGTATCGATGTCAAGATAACCCATCTTTTTTACTTTAGAATGGTGGTCAGTATGGAGACATGTTTCTGCGTGCTCTTCGCGCGTACTCGATGATCTGTCTCGGTGTTTATCGGTTCAGGGATTCCAACAAGTTATCATCTTCACCTTCGTCCAAGAGATACGTCATCGCTGTTCCTCCTTATGATTTCCTCCTGCAGTCCACTGACCTGGTGTTTGTGCTGGCTCACTCCAATGAACAACTTAACAAAGAGTTTTCAAAGGACTGAATGTCAATCAACCGTGAGACGGTTAATGTTAGCACCTTGAGGCACTCTCTCAGCATGACATCATTGAACCAGGAATATAGTTAGATGGTCCGTCAAATAACATCGCACTTGGCACCCGTCATTATTAGCCGTTCAAAAAGGCATGAAATTATCCGACTAGAGGATAGTAGAACACTTGAATGCTGTTGAACCTGAGGGTTAATTTAAGAAAAAAGACGCGATAGCACAAATATATGCTGTTTACCCACTTTAGCGGATGCTCTATCCTTTGGTACTACGTGACTATCCAACAAGGCTGCTCTCACGTGATCCACAAAGGAACTGGTACCAGATATTGCGAATAAATTCAAAAATTCGGGGAACGCTTTACAGTCGCTACCAAAAGGCTGAGTGTTCATAGCGCACTAAATCATTTCTCAAAATAAGCAGTCAGGCGACTAAGAGATGTTGTATATAATTTTTAGGTGATTCCGATGGATTTACTCAAAGTTCAAAGTTTGAAGGTTTTAATGGTAGATCGACTAGAAGTTTTTTAAAAAGGGCAAACAAAAAGCACTCTCTTCATAGGAATCCCTTGATAAAAATGGGTTAATAATTTATGAATTTAAAATATTACTGATTTATGCAATGGCATGAAACACCAGAAAACATGGGTTTTCATCTTATTATTTATAAAAATAAATTACTGTCTTTTAACCTTGCCTGTGTAACAAGTGTTGTGCAAGTATCTAGACTCAGTCTTCTACAGTTTTGACTTTCTTATCAAGTTTTGAAGATATAGCCCCATGTAAGGGAATCAGGCATCATTCCGATAGTAATGAACATTTATCGCACGGGCCAGCAAACCAGGAGTTTTAGAAATAATAACTACCCCTAATGAATAGTCACAAAATTGATTATTCTCAAAAATAAACTTGCACTATATGTTAGTATTTGTGTTGTTTGATTTTGTGGCCTGTCAAATTGGATGAACACACAACCCTTGAAACAGGTCATAATCGAGAACAGATTGAGGACCAGCGATATCATTATTTAGATGGTATGAGGAATGCGAATAGGGGAATAGTTCATTATTTGTATCATGCGAGGGGAAAACTAGGCGAAGGGGCATATAAATTTATGAATTTTTTTCAGCCTGCCGCCAGTGGGTTCAGAAAAAATGGGAAACATGACATACTGTCCGGAGCATACATGGCATACACGGAGTGCCTTCGCATCTCCCTCCCCCCACCCCTACAGGCCTCAAAGGTTCACCTTTGCGAACAAGCAAATTTGACAGTTAATATATTCAACACTAAAGTGATGATCTTTAACAATGGAGGAAAAACAATGAATACCTTGCAGTTCTATCTAAACAAGTAGATTGGAAAACGTAAAGTCATAAATACCTTGGCCTACACTTCACAACTTTTGGAAGCTTCACATTAGCAAAACAAGAGTTAAAAAAACTGCATTAAAGGCGCTGTATAAATTTAAAAAAGAAATGGGAGATTATTTTAAGGCTAATATCAAAATAACTATTAAGCTTTGCGACACACTAGTTTGCCAATCCTCCTTTATGGAGTGGGTAAAACAGGTCACGTGACCAGGTAGTGGAAATATATTTTCTTTGTATCACCAGAAAGTGAAATGGAAATCAACCTGTGAGGACAGTTTTATATGTGTCAATATGTCCTTAATAAATAAATACTAAAATGGTTTCTCGGTAAATTATCGCCACCCCATTTCCAGTTGAATATTTGAGAACTCACAAGTGACGTCACAGGTCAAGTGATAACCTTTGATGTAAATATTCCTATCACAAATATCAGAATTGTGAATTTAATCATAAACCAATTTTGTTCTTTCAGCCCGCCCTATGGTTTTAAACCCCCAAAACGAAATATACATTATAGTCTCGTTTCGGTATCAAACCCACGCCTTAACATACTTGAGGTCATAACTTACTTATTATCCCTTTAAATTTATACAACGCACATTTCATTTGCATGTCTTCATATACACCACTGCCTATCAAGCCTTACTCTACTCGAGCCCTGTAGTCCCTCCCCTCCCCTCCACTCCCTTCCACTCCCCTCCCCTTCCCCTCATTTGGTCATTTCTTTCCGTGTTTGGTTCTTGCTCTGAACGAAGAATTAACACCATTTATGTTTGGTAAGGTCGCTCTGTCTTATCCGTAAGAGAGCTCGATTATTAAAACATTCTTGAAGCAATTGGTAGAGCTTGAGTTGAATTTAGACAGTATAGTAATATATCGAACCAAATGGTCGCAGCAGTAGGAACTTGGTAACGATTTTGAGAAAGATCAAAATGATTTTAATACTTGACATGTCAAGTATTAAAATCATTTTGATCTTTCTCAAAATAGTAATATATGATGGTATCGTAGTGTTGCTGCTGTTCACTCTGATGTCTGCTGATGCGTGTGAATCTAATGATGAATATCGAGAATAATCAAACAATGGCTTACAAACAAACTCTAGGCACAAAATCGATTGCATCAAAAAAAGAATCTCAAACGGGAATCATGTAATGATGACCAATGATGACCTGCTGTCTGTCAAATGATGTATTAGATTCAGGTCACTCGCGGCCACAAAACAAAATGGCGTCGATACTGAAGAACGTGG
The DNA here is from genome assembly GCA_011800005.2 of Stichodactyla mertensii. NCBI lineage: Eukaryota > Metazoa > Cnidaria > Anthozoa > Actiniaria > Stichodactylidae > Stichodactyla > Stichodactyla mertensii. The sequence goes on along the minus strand of JAAAQI020088223.1, from coordinate 9,865 downwards.
AGCATTTAGTGTCTTCTCTTTCTGCCACTAAACTGTTAAAAAGAGTGCCAGGTAATAGACATAGCATAAAGTCCTTTGCTATAGAAATGTTCAGTTCTCAGGGCAGGGTATTATTTGTAAAGCTTACGTTCAATATTCATGATATTTCAGCGAGCACAACGTCAGCTCGTCGTGTTCTACAAGCAAGAGATCTACACTCGTCTGGTTGGTTATCTATGCAGTCTTACTGTCGACACATTCCTATTAACAATTTATTCTTTTATTATATTTATGATCTGTTTAGACTACTAATTTCATAAACTATCTTGATCAAAGTCATTGAAATTCCTACAATGTTATTATATACCTTACTCGTTAATTGTTCTAGTTATACTGCAAGGAGGACGACCGAAGAGTTTTTGGAGAACAAAAAGACATCCAGCTAATACACGGGTAATTATAGCATTATTTGTAAGTTTTAATATTTTTAATGTAAAATATCAAACACCACCCCCCCCCCTCTCCCCTGGTGTAAATTAACTTGGTACATTTGCAAGATTGATTGTACATTTAAAGTCACTAACATTATTATATATTAAGGATAGTTAAGCCTGATTTTCACTTGATCACTACGATCACCATGATTGCTCAATAAGGTATTTTGGCAATCGTAACGATCATATGGAAACACAGCTCTAGCAATTGCAGTGATCATGGCAATTGTTGTGATTGCAATCACTGAGATAGAATTTTTTCTATCTCAGCAATTGTAGCAATCTCAGAGATCAAAATGGAAACTACTCTCCAGCAATTGCAGTGATCATGATGATCAGAATGTATCCCACAAAGTCTTGCTTCCTTCAGGTATTCCTTTGAAGTATAGCAAGAAGGAAAAAGATTATATGATTATAGAACCAAACCTTGGTTCTCTGATGCTATTTTGACTTGTGTATGATTCCAAATTTTGTTGTGGTCGGATCCAGTGTGTCCATGTAATTTCAAGAATTGCAGCGATCTCACCAGCAATCAAATGGAAACACTGTGATTGCTGCAATTGCTGAAACATGTTTTCAGGCAATTGTAGTGATCAAATGGAATCCAGGCTTTAGTTAATTAAATATAATTAATTAGCTCTTTATTATTTTTGTCTTAAATAGCACCATGTGTCAGTGACATCACAACTCAGACAAACCAACCAACTCAAACCAAATTTTTCATATCCTTGAGTCTGATTTCTGCCATTTGGTTTGTAATGACCATTTTTTTTTAAAAAGAAATGTTTTCATGATAAAATGTATGAAATATTTTCATGATGAAATGTTTCTCTGTGTTCTTTTCAGTATGATTACAGTTGTGTGAGATGTGATAATTATGTGAGATATTTTTAGTACCAACACGCAGCACTATTGTCCTACTAATCAATTATTGCTATAATTCTTGTCTTTATTTGGTATTTGTATGCATCTCTATTTGTAATGGCAGTAAATATAAATGTCTTTCTTTAACCAGCTTTGAATAGCTTTAAGCTACTTACAGGTTAAATGTGCATTGAAATTTGAATTATTATGAATCAATAAATGTCAGTATGAATGTCAGTATGAATAGATATTTTTGCATAATTTCTACCAAGGATTTGTGTTTGAGGCAGATCTAAGGAGTTCAAAATTGAAGGGAAGGTTGTGAAAACATTCTTGAACACCATGCACTATGTTATTTAGTGAACAAATGTTTTCTCTTTAGATTAACCATGAATTACCAGAAAAAATTAAAGAAAGAAAAGCATTTGGAGGTCACAAGAAACTAAAAGCATTAAGGATAAACAAGGGCTGCTTTACATGGAACTCACTAGGTATATCATTTTTACTTGTTTACAAACTGTTGTCTAACCCAGTGGACCAAATCCACTTGGGCGTAATGTTTTCCCATTTCAGACCACGTGTCATTCCCTTGGGTATTGTTTCTTTGTTTCTTAGTAGTGCTTGAGAAGATGCATTAATATGGATGAGCCTCAAACTTAGAATCATTTTCTCAAGGGAATGACGTGGTCTGAAATGGGAAAACATTATGCCCAAGTGGATTTTGTCTAAAAGTTATCTGCCTATGTCAGACCTACTTAAATTAGACCACATAGTCATTAATATAGTCATTAATGAACCCAAAATCTAATGTAAACACAGTCTGGACAAAAAATAGAGTCAGAAGAAATTAAAATTGGTATTTGGTGACAATCTTGATCTTCAATTTTGAGAATTATAGCAGAAGCTAACATACTGTTGGGTCTCCTTGATATGTGTCTTAGTGGAAAATTTATTTCAACATTTTTGATAACAATATTGTGATATTGTAATGATATTCATTAATACTTTTTAGGTGTGGACATGGAGACACCAATTGTTAGTGTGGTACACAGTTATGCAAACAAAGAACATGTCGAAAAAAATGTCATTGTGAAAGGAAGTATTGTAGAAATAGATGTAAATCCCTTTAGAACATGGTAAGCAGCACTGTATGCAAGATCAGGATGGGATTTTTGACAAAATATTAAATGTCTTAATTTGTTATTATTTGAAATTATTACAGGTATGAAACCCAAAAAGAACAGAATAAGGTAATGAAGACTTATATAATATATGCAGTTTATAGTACTTAATCTTTCATAGTTTTTGATTTCTCATTGATGTGAAACTGTTGTCTCACAGGAAAAACTGGAATCATCCCACAATAGTGAGGCTAATGTGGAATTGTTAACTAAAGATGTATTATATGGTAAATACTGATCTGACCATCATAATTCTTATTGGAATCATTTATGTTTAACTAGATTTTCTTGGTTTTTGAAATATTTTTGGTGGAGACCTCATTTCTTAGTTGCAATAAAAGTGACATATATGAATTATTTCCTTTTCTTTTTTCTTGGTTAACTAATTTTTCCTTTCAAAATAACTACTTGTTTGCTTGATAAATTTCTTTACTGCTATTCTTTGTAATATACCATTCATAATCATTCTGATTGAAAACATTGAATTATCATTTTTTTTTTTCAGCCAAAATATCAACAAGACCAGGCCAGGTTGGAGCCTGTAATGGATATGTCTTGGAAGGAAAAGATCTGGAAGCTGTTCAAAGTATTCTTAATAGCAATACCATGACAAATGAATCAGTAACAGGCTGATCACTCACCATATAACTTGTAATTTATTCACATCTTATCAGAATTTCACATGCTCATTTGTTAAACCACATTCATTTTTCTATACTTATTTTCTTTTTTATTAGGTACCAACATCAAGCCATTTTTTTGAATGATTCACAATTTAAAATAAATAAAACTGTTTCATTAATTTGATGCTGTTTTGTATTGGTGATGTCAAATGTGGATATTGTGAAATAGCTGTGAGATTATGACCAATCAGTCTTCTTTATCTTCAGCTGTTCTCCTAAAAACAAGCCACACCCTTCTTTCAATGGATTTATAGATGTAAACTAAACCAAGACCAACAGCTTTCCCACTGTTAAGAACATTGGATCGCATAAGAATTAACTGTGCCTTTAAAGGATCAAGTCTTACACTTCTTTCCAGGATTTCTGTCAGTGTATGAAATATGTTCCTGACATGTTCAAAAATTCGTGTAGAATATATCATTTGTCCAAGAGTTTCATGTACAACAGACCATACTGCAGTGAGAGCGTCGTACATGGGTTTCAGAACGGCTGTTGGCGCTTTTATAAAAATGATGCCCAACACATGAAAAAAGGGTTGAAATAAACTCATGAGGGGTCCAAACGTGACCTTAATAACAGATAAAAGATCTGATAACGCCATTAATACTTGTTTACCGCAAGTGATCAACGGTGTAGCAAAAGAAGACATGATAACATAAGCTGGTTTAAGGTATGCAAGCCATTGCTTGGTGAATTCCTCGAAAACTGCATTGGCTATGTGAATCAACTTGTCCAGAGATTTGACCTGAGATATAAGCACATCGATTAAGGGTCGAACATAAGCTCTTATAAAATCCACATGTCGATATAGCTGCCATAAGGCCCACAAGATTGAAAAAATGGCATAGAAAGTAAGCAGAAACTCGATGGCTCCCCGTACGAAGGGTGTGTACATTTTAAGAGGAATGTACTGCACCCAGTCAGGCAATCCCTCTCTTAGTTTTGAACTGTTGTAGTTCAACACTTCCTGTCCATTTTGATCCAGGTCTACAGCATCGGCACTTATCTTTGCTTGCCTTAGAGATCGCATTATATCTCGTACTTGACCAGTGTAGTTGACATGGAAGGTTAGTTCAGCCACTTGTGCACTTGCGTGGATCACGTCTTGTTCATCACTTCCCGATATTTCTATCGCTTTCAAACATTCTAATGTTAAAACACAGTTCATTGCATCTAAGCACCCAAACTTGGCGGTAACCCTCAGATCAATAGCAGATATATCATCCAAGTAGAATAATTTACATTCTTCATGATCAAAGTGTTGACGGTCATGGAACACAATCTTTAACGTAGTGCAAGGTGGTCTGTACTCCATCCACCTCTCCTCGCTTCGAAGATCCCATTTTCCACATCTGATTCTTGTAACTGGTATCCGGACAGTCTGTCCTGGTCTGGAGTATTTAATGGGTGACCTTGGAGGAGAGGACGATGTAGGAGTAATATTTTTTTCTACTGCTGTACTTCCTGCATCGTTTGAACCATCCGCCATGTTTGACAGATACATTGATGTAAACAAAAGGCGTGCGCATGTGTTTATTGTGATACTTGCTGACATGATCGCGGGCTCACTGTTTTGAATGCCTGCTGACCATAAGTACGAGGGCTCAAAGGCAGAATGATTTCAACAAGAAAAGAAAAAATGTGTTGAAAAAACTGCATTAAATGACTACTCGTTGCTCTAAAATAAGATAACAAGAACCTTTAGTGATTGAATATAAATTACCCTATGGCTGAGGTAAGTTTGTGGCGTTTGTGTGTATGTAGAAAGGTGTTATAATGACAACAGACCTGACTTACATACCAACACATGCTGCTGTACTCTACCATGTCTGTCTGCTCACTCAATCTCTGCTAACAGTTTTATGTATTCCTTAATGCGTTATACCAACATAACTGCACACCTGCGGTCTTCGATAACACCACGCCATTTTGACTAATATTTTAGCAAACTTTTCGAGTTATGGTGTAAAACTTTGTGTGGGATGATGTAAGACGTATTAATACTCACGATAGGAAGTTTTAGATTCCTACTTATATGAAAAGTTCTGTTAAAAGTAAACTGTCAGTAGCAATAACGTACGATATGTAGGACACATCTCAACATTTTTGTAATAGTAGCTTCAAATGTATTCACATGAACAGTATGCATATCCATATTGACAACTAAATGCTATTACATTGTACGTACACGTATGTACAATATGTTGAACTGACTTTTTTGGCAGAGACCTTACTCAATCTGATTTTGAAGCTGTTTTACAATAAGTCCATAGCTTGAAAGGGCTAAGAGTTAATGGCACAGCTGAATGAGCTGTTTGACTCTCAGCCCATGAGGGTGAGAGGTCTAATTGTTTGTTTTTCTTTTAATAAACAAACTACTCAAACCATGATAGAAAATAAAAACCTCAAAAATGGGGTAAAAAACTTGGCAAAATTTGAAGCATATGCCATTGGTATGGTTTGCCTTTCACTACTAGTGGGCTATGACTTATAGACCTGTAATAGTGTAGGCAAACAGAATGCAGGATTTGTGATAGTCTGCTAGTTTGTTTAGAGCGAATTTTATTAAAGTTAAAGTTAGTGCAGTCAAAGTTAAAAATTCTATTCATGAATGTGGTTAATGAGCTCTAGCTGTAGTTTTGTACTGTTTGTAAGGAATTCCACAAGAATGCTCTTCAACTTAAAGAGGAGGGAAATAATCACTTTAAAACAGGTGATTATGAAGCAGCACTAGCAAGTTATACCAAAGCACTTAGATTATACCCACCTGATGACAAGGATAAAGAGAGACTGCAAGACAAGGCAACAGTGTACAAAAACAGGGCAGCATGTCATCTCAAGCTGGTAAGGAATAGCTTATAACACTAATAATACCATATAGTAGTTGATCTGTCTTCTGCTATGCCGTGAGGGTTGACCTTAAGGTACTCAGAAGATCTGTTGTGATTGGAGAAACAAAACAATAGATCTCATTGTCTGTTTGTTCTATTGTTTAATTTTCTATTATTCTATTGGGAGAGTAGCGATCCAATAGGATTAAATCTTACAAGACCTGCTAGCTGGCACTGCTGTGATGGTCAATGATGTGGTGGTTAACAGTTGACAGGGATTCCATTCTATAATGGTGCCACATTTTGTGAAATTTCACACTCATGCCAACTGCTGCTGCTGCTACTACTGCTACTACTACTACTACTACTACTACTACTACTACTGTTACTGCTACTGCTGCTGCTGCTACTGTTACTGCTACTGCTGCTGCTACTGCTACTGCTGCTGCTGTTGTTGCTGTTACTACTGCTACTGCTGCTGCTGCTACTGTTGCTGCTGCTGCTGCTGCTGCTGCTGCTGCTGCTGCTGCTGCTGCTGCTGCTGCTCAGTGGTGTTGGGTTTGGCCTGCTCTGAATGCTCAGTGCTACATGTAACTTCTATTACAAAATAGTTCTTTTGCTGCTCTAGTTTACTAGTTATACATGATGAAATATGGATGGAGTTGAGAAAGTAGCAGTGAGCCTCAGTGATATAATCTGATTTTTTAATTTTGTATGTGACAGGAAAAATATGAAGATGCAGTGAATGATTGCACAAATGGTAAGTTGTTGGTTTGTTTATTAGAAATGCACCATACAATGACCGTGAAATGTATTCTTTATTATAACTTTGGTTCGGCATTCTGACATGCTTCATAAAAATTGATTTTTGTTTACTTTTAGCACTTGAAGTATTAGTTAATGATTCCAAGGCATTGTATCGACGATGCCAGGCACTAGAGCATCTTGGGAAATTAGAGGAATCGTTTAAAGACATTCATACACTGACCAGGATTGATCCTAAGGTATGTGTAATAGACAACTGATGTCAGCCTTTTATTATAATCATACCAGTCCTGTAGTTTAAGATGATCATTTATTTATGTATTAATAGAACTCATCTTTCCAAGTGGTGTTACGGAGACTGGGATCCCAGCTGCAAGCCAAGGTTAATGTCTGTGACAGTCATAGATTTATGTTTATTATTTAATTTTTCATTTCTTTTTCAGTACTTAATATTTTATGATTAATAATATTTAATTACATTTTCACAAGCCATAATCTAAACACATGCACAGTTAGTAATAAAAACAAGCTGCTGTCAGATTCATGATAAAATATTTAAGACACAAGTAATAATTGTTGGTAAGCAACAGCTAACTATCAATTGAAATCTATTCTTTTTAGTCTGAAAAAGTCAGAACCACAGAAGGTCTGGTAGGTGAAATGTTTACATCATTGTTTGAAGATAAAGATACAGATGAAAGAAGAAGCAAGGTAAAATGTAAATACAGAACAGAATAACATCAATTGTTTGATTATACCTTATAGCAAAGAGCAAGGTAGGTGAAGTGATCATGGTAAAATGTAAATGTATACAGAACAGAATAAAATCAATTGTTTGATTATACTTTATAGCACAGCATTGCTTGCATTTGGCTCATGATACTATAGAAATTATAATTTTTAAAACAGGCTGAAATATCTCTGTACAACAGGCTTTGAAGAATTTAGTGATCCTGTCCAAGGAAGAAGCAGGTGCACAGAAGATCTTTCAAGGAGGTAAATCACAAACTCAAAGTTTAAGTCTTTTTACTTTTTGGATATTATAATTGATAACATGAATATTTTCTAATTAAAAGTTTGCAAAGGATAACCATGATTTATACTGTAATCACACCTAATACAGGTGAAGGAGTAAAGCAAATTATCAGTTTGTTAAATACCACTTCTGAGGAACAGATTGTAGCTGGATTATTGGTGTTAAAGGGACTTTGTACAAAGTCTTTCACAAGGGTAGGCATTACTGCATGTAAAGTACATATAGTGGCAGTGTTAATTCTGCGTCTTGCATGTTACGAATAGACAATAAAAGTGACAGAACTGATTGTTTTGACAGGCTTCTATTGTGCTAAATCAGATGACCTTGGACAAGTTTTCTACATTTTTGGAATCAGTAAGTTTGCTTTAGTTGTGAGAACATCTTTTATGTTTAATGCTTGGCTGTACATTGGCTTCATAGTAAGTTAATTTGTGTTTGTTTCATCAATTTTTTGTAATATATAAAGTATGAGCTGGAGACCTTTATGGGCATTTAAAATGGCAAGCCGCAGGCGAGCCATTTTATGCCCATAAAGGTTGATTGTGAATACTTTATATCATTTATGAAATGTCTAGAACTATATTTTCATGTTGTACTGATTTTTAAAATGAATTAACTGATTTTGGCCGAGAAAATCCAAGTTAAAGTGGAATGCAAATGACGACGATTCTTTATCCGATTTAAAAACTCCGACACGGTTATGATTTTCTATTGTGTTTTGCTCATTAATTATTAATGAATTTTCTAATAGGTTTTTAAAGTACTTTTTATTATTTCTTATGACATAGGTTATATGAGTACAGTATAGTATATCATGTGCTTCATGTCATTTTGATTCTTTTTTAGTCATCATCAGACATATGTAAAGCAGCTGTTGCTGTTCTACATGCAGCATTAGAATCACTCTCAGACATGCCCACCCTGGCCAATGATTTAAAACAATGGTATAAGACCAAAGGCTATGCTGTACCACTACCCTTTAAACTAGGTAATTGATCCACATATTAAGATACTCCTGTATAACATGTATATTGTATTAGAAAACCATGATGTACCTGATCAGGAAGGTAATTACATATGGTATATAATAGATAATACATGTACAGCTATGTTTTATCCTTGTTTCTTACCACAGTAAACTCTGATGAGAATAAGGCCATCATCAGCCATCTTTTACTTGCAATCAGAAGTGAAAAGTAAGTCATCTCTCTTAACCTAATCCACTCTATTGTCATCATAAAGATCATAAAGCTAAGCTTCCAGTGTTCCACTGGTTTTGGTGTACTGTAAGTTTTTTATTATATAACTTCAGGGTTTCAGCAGTTTGCCGTGATGAATGCATTGATGCTTTTGTCAAAGCTTGTCCAAAGAACAAACTTCTAGTTTTGATGTTTATGGAGATTAAAGGTTTGTAAAATACAAGGCTCTAATGGCCATAGATTTGCAGCAGTGAGATATAAACTTGAATTGTGTTGTTTTTGATTTGTAATCTGATTGGTTAACAAACTCAAGTGACCATGGTTAGAGTAGAACCAGAGTAAGTTGTATGTCTTATTGTCAAGACTGGTTTTTAAGGTGGGGGGGGGGGGGTGAAGGATGGGAGCTGACCATGGTATGTTTGGTAGTTACCAGTCCTAGGGAAAAATGACGGGTGAGGTTCATGACAACAGTGAGTTGTCTCAAAAACTAACCACATGATGACTTTTTATCCTGACTTGTAAACTAGAAACTACTGTTAAAGTGGTTTTAGGAACCAACATTATATTTTAATATTAAGTTTTGTTTTCACTAGGATTAGCAATTCTCTTGGAAGTTGCAGCTATGGCAGCTCCTGTTTTGTCAGGTGAAAAGAGACGTTTAGAAGTGTCTGACAACACAAGGATGCATATATCAGTACTGTTAGCAACAGTGTGGGATACCTTAGGGTTAGTATATCTACAGTATAGTAGGGTTAGTATATCTACAGTAGGGTTAGTATCTCTATAGTAGGGTTAGTATATCTACAGTACAGTAGGGTTAGTATATCTACAGT
>JAAAQI020088112.1:0-15000 GCA_011800005.2 Stichodactyla mertensii | reverse complement strand
CTAGTTGCTTTCTTATTTTAGGTAAGTAAGATTGGGCATTACAAATGAATGGGTCTAGAGTTAATCTACTATAATAATAGCTTCCTTGATAGCTAATATAGCTATCAAGGAAGGAAGGAATATGACGTTGCAAATATAATTTCCTTCGAATACACCTTTCGATGTCTTAATTATCGCTTTAGCAATATTCTTATCCTGATAATCAAATCAGATATTCTTTTTTCCGTTCCGTCGCTGATTAGATATATTTCTCTTACAGTTCAGTTTGATACAGAAAGCAAATTTGTGGCAGATATTGAACGAGATTCCTTACATCAAGCTTGTTTCATACCGAAGGACGTACATTACTCATTAATTATAAATTTTGAATCTACCTGAAAAAAATGAGTTATCAACAGCCTTACAATCCTGGCTATCCTCCTCCTGGTCCGTATCCTACTGCACCGGGATACGAGCAATACCAACAGGGGCCCCCTCCAGCGGGGTTTAATCCCCCACCGCCTCAGTATTCACCGTACCCTCAACAGCAGTATGCACCACCACAACAGCAGTATGGACCACCACAACAACAGTATGGACCGCCCCCAGGTACAACGGTTTACACCCAACAACCAAGCACTGTCTATGTATATGAAGACCAAAAGAGAAGAGATACTAGTGGAGAAGAGTGCTTTTTATGGGGTTTGTGTGCTGCATGTCTGTGCTGTTGTCTCCTGAGCGACTAACTATGAAGTCTGATCTATATCTAGATAGTACTTGAAGATGTTCACTTTACTAGGGTATTATTCACTGCATGGTATAAATAAGTAAGCAATGATGCATTTTTCCAGAGTAACCCATAATTCTTCTTGATTTAGCATGTGCAAGTGAGGTCGGGGCCTGGTTAGGGAGAATTATCCTACTTCCTAGATAGTATATGAAGGAGACTTTGGAAATATTGAACAGAAAACAAACAGCATTTTGTCAAATGTGCATTAAAATGTGAAAGGATGTAAAGGGTTTTACCAAATAGAATATCTGAGTAATTGAACTTTCCTATTCTTGTTTAGGCACAGCAGCTGTATTTCCCCAAAACCATGATCAGTTTTCAATTGTTTTTGACCCTTGACTTCACTATCCTAGAGAATTGTGGGAAGCTCTGGAAAGAAGCATTAAAAATGTGAACAACCCATGAAACTAGCTTTGTGGGGAAAAAAAATTATGTCAGCCTAGTTCTGTTTATGTCAGTCCATTTTATCAGTGTCAATGCACAATGGACCTTATTCGCTTGGGCGTATTTGTTTTCCCAGTACGAGATCACGTGTCATTCCTTGGGACTTTTTCCTTTGTTTAATGGTAATGCTTGAGAAGATACATTAATATGGATTAACCTCAAACAAAGAATCATATTCCCAAGAGGTCTGAATTGGGAAAACATTACACCCAAGTGAATAAGGTCTGTTAATACAACATACATACACCAAATTGAAAGAACGTTGTCGGGCTCAAAAGGTTGAATCATCGAAGGTAAGACCGAAAGGGGTAATGGGTAAGCACTCAATAAGGCCCATATTTACTATATACGAATAGGATATTGCTGCGACACTTGAGCATTGCTTTGAATTCTTGAAGAAAGCAATTTTCGAGAATTATAGCAATGCTCAATGCATATTGTGGACCTTACGAACTATTTATCCAGAATCCTCCTCGGTCTTACCTTCAATGATATAACCTTTTGAACCCGACAATGTTTTTTCAATTTGGTCTATACTTAAGTAAGTCTTTGTCATTCATGTGCCAACCAGAGATTGATTGGCTGGTGAAACAAAGCAGCTTAATTGTGAAGAGCTTTTGTACAAATGGTTGGCACATTAACAATACAATGCTTTTGTTGCTAAACACCAAGTATCCCTATTGAAGAGAGACATGACTATAAATGAGGACCCAAATTTCTCTAAGGTATGGAGATCATAAAAAATATCTGAACTCTACAAGTATAGATGCAAATTTCAAATTATCAATTAACAGTTATTGAAGATTCTGATTTTTCAACACAGAGAGGCCAAGGAATTAATAATTATTATAGCTGTCTGGTGCATAATAGATTTTGTGTCACTGTGAAAAGCTTTGCGGTATGAATACAGTTGTGACATGGTCAAGGCATGGCAAGGCACATCAAAATTCTAGAAAAACATCATGGCAAGGCATGCTTATTGCATGGACTGTGCTACAAGCAGCCTTTTCACAGTCATGTAAAATCTACTCTAAATAGATATATAAATTGAATGTAAGTTAACAATTTGCATGAACTCCATTTGACTAGATGTTGATTAATTTAAATTTGAAATATTTTTTCTATCTATAAATAGTGATTTAATAATAATTCAAATTTAATAAAAAAATTACAGCTCAAATCTTAAATGTATGACCATAATTTTTTTTTTATATTTGCATACTTTTATGAACTGGATTTTGCTGCCAAACTAGATTTTTTTCAGCTTATTTGGTAAAACTTTGAGATATGTATGTCTATTCATAAGATTATACAAATACATTAAAAGAGGGCATACATATGGGATTTGTGTTGTAAGGGAGCTTTCATATTTATGTAAAGGAGGAATATGATGATTTTGAGGGGAGTCATGATTTTTCAGCAGTAGATTTTTTGTTTGGGGGCAGGGGTTCAAAAATTTCACCAAAAGTAAGACAAGGTACAGGAGGCATAGTTTTTAATATTGTTTGCAGTATGTTGCATAAGGGGGGGTCAGAAAAACTAACTTAGAATGGCAGGGGGCATGTCTCAAAAAAAGGGAGGGAAAAAAATCATAGCCCCCTCTACATAAATTATGACAGCTCCCTAACAAAACTTAAATAACTCATGAATAATTAATGAGCAAAACACAATAGAAATCGGTGACCATGGAAGAGGTTGTAGATTCAGATAAAAAATCGTCTTCATTTGCATAAACTTTAACTTGAATGGATTTTCTCGGCCAAACTTGATTCATTTCGAAAAAAAATCAGTAGAATAAGAAAGCATACACCTAGACATTGTTTTAGTAGTCTACAACATTAGCATCTGTGTTGATCAGATTTACAATCACTTGCCTTCAGCTCGTGTTGTAAATTCTGATACAACACGGCTGCTCATGTTGTAAATATTACTTAAAAAACATTTATAATAACTTTAAAACTTGGGGTACTTTGTACGTTTTTGCTTTATGATTTGTAAGACTAAATTATTACAAGTATATTGGGTTCTTTAGCTATGACAAATGCTAGAGTAAACTAGCATGAATATTGCTTACTAGAGTGCTTTTTTTGTGAGTGTGAAACAGTACAGTAATGACTTAATTGATACTAAACTGGCTTCCTAATGTTTGTGTGGGAATCATCAAATCACTCCATGTTGTTATGGATACTTTAAGATATAGTCAAGCTGCAGTATGGCTATGTATTTCCAATATGTGCACGTAATACATTTATTTCAAAGAACATTGCTGTGACCAAAAGCAACAAGCCAAGACTGCTAAGGATACTGGTTAATTAAAATTAATAATCAATTAATAATTATATAGCAAGCACACCTTGTTAATACCTTTGGTGTTGCATATTCATTGTGCATGCAACCTGTCATGGTGAATACACTTATTGCAATAAAAAAGTACCAACATCCCTCCCAGTCTCTGTTGATTTTGGTTACAACAACATTTTTTGTATAATTTATAGTGTATAGTTTATTTCATATACGTATACCACAAATTTTAGGATATTTCTTTCTTGCACATGCAGTTTTTGTTTCACCTGCAAAAATATGAGATGATATAAATTTGTCACATTGTATATTACGGTAGCTGATATATTTTGTCACATAAAATAGAATATCAAATAAAAGTTCTTTTCTGTAATCAAATAAGCATATTAATGACTAGATGGATAAGATGAATAAGAACTTAACCCATCCTTTGTGCAGGGAAGGCAGAGCATTTTTTAAAGTGGAGGGCTAAACTATTTCTTACCCACCCCTCCCCTATCATTCTGATTTTTTCTTTTTTTATCATTAAGAAATTAAAAACAAAAAAAGAATTCTCAAAAAAAGGGGGGACTCTAGCCCCCCAGGTTCTGGCATCCCTGTTGTGTGAAGGCCACAGGGATACATTGATGATCAATCCTGTTCCCCACCCCACCCCTTCACAGTTACCCTTAGTTACAAGAGATAAAAACATACATATAGCATTGTAGCTACTATAAATACATTGAAAAAATGAATCACCAAAGATAATAGTGAAATTTGAAGCCAAACAAATAATCAGTGACGATTTAATCACGTGGTAAAGGTACTTATCCTTAAATGGTTTTCTTTTGTTCTGTAACGGAATCCTATTGGTGGAACGTCTAGTACGCGGGAACACTCATTTTACAAATCTACTTTTCCCTCATTCCTCGTTTTGGTAGTGCTGTAAGTGGGTTTGTAGTATAATTTCTCTGTCCCTAGTTGTGGTTTTCGTCTTTTTTGGCTAATATGATGTCTAACCAAGGCAAAAGAGACGAGGGATCAGGACTTTTCGTAGTGAAAAGGAGTAAGTATTTAAAAATGATTCGAGGTCTGAGGTCATTCGCGACCGCCATTTTGATTCTTGATTTCGCGCTTAAATCGTTCAATTCTTTCTGTTAGATGGAGAACCTCAGCCAGTGCTTTTGGACAAAATAACCTCTAGAGTCAGCAAATTGTGCTATGGATTGAAAAATGAATTTGTCGTACCGGTAAGTGGTCTTTGAATAAAATTCCTTCATAGTTCAGTGAAGATTTGGCGCGAAAATGAGAAACGTACATAAGTCTTATACCGTGAAAATGAAGAGTATTTTCTAAACAAAGGAATCACATTTTCACTGGGTCGCAAACTCATCAGATCCAAGGTATTTTCTAAAGCAAAAGTCGCCGTTGTTTTTGATTTATAAAGCAGATATACCTTGTGCTAGACTTCGCTTTGTTCGTAAGAAGTGTGTACATTTCTAATTACACTCTATAAAGCTGATTATTTTATAATACAATTTTATTTAAAAAACCGAGAATTATACTTATCAGTTCTATGAAGGTAGAAAATCCAAAATTGCTTTCAGGTTGCCGTGTTATTTAGTACTTGAAAATTTCTTTGGACTTTTCAGCGCGGGAAATTGATCTTTACACAATAAAACAAAGATCGTGTAACTGTCGACTCGACTTGGATTTCATTCATCAATCTACAAGTTTAGCAAAATTTTCATATCAAATCTTAATTCGACGCTTTTTAGGGCTCTTGAAGAACCCTTCTGAACTTGATTAATATTTCCAAATAAGAACTTTTTAGCAATACAAACAGTTAATTCTAAAATAGCGCGCCAATTATTTGGCGCGAAATTAACTCCAACTGTCAAGATGGAAAACTTTTTCAGATATCTTGGTTGGATCAAGTTATTCAAATAAGTCTTGAAAAGTAAAAAGGTTAATATTTTCATCCTAAATTATTATAGCTTAATTTAAAAAAATTAGTTAAAACCTGTATTTTAAAGCAGTGTGGGTAATGTGCATTTTTAAGCATTTAAAGGTACGTATAGTGGAGGGTACTTGTGTGGGGGGGGGGGGGGGGGGGAGTCTGTTTGTGATCTATATTTACTTGTGCTGATAACAACACCAGCTAAGGTCCCACTTTCCCCCATGTTCTTGTTTTCTTTGTATTCAATTTATGAACCCCTATTTTCATCTATGGTATGGTAATCCTGAATTCATTTGGGTGATCACGAAACAGTGGTTCCAAGTTGAGACTGAACTTGATTCTTTTATTTATCAAGGCCAACCTCAACTTGAAACCATTGTTTCGTGATCATCAACATGAATTCGGGAAAGGTCTATTACCATAGTAACCTACTCCCTATTTAACACCTGGTCATTTGCAATGTAATAGGTTGAAATCACTTTGAAAGTTGTGAAAGGAATCTACAATGGAGTAAAGACTACTGAACTAGATACCCTTGCAGCTGAGATTGCAGCTTCAATGACAACAAAACACCCTGACTATGCTTTACTAGCTGCTAGAATAGAGGTATCCAATCTACACAAGGAGACGAAAAAAGTTTTCAGTGGTAAGATATAAAAAATGAACCACAGGACAGGGTAGGAATAATGAACAGAAAAGAAATGGGATGGGGATGTTATGGTTTTGAAAGGGAAATGTATCATCTCATAATGATTACAAAGAACCAGATATTGTAAAATGTACATCTGAAGTACAAAGTGCCTTAATTGTCTTTTGGGAGGGATAAGGATACAGCAGTTTTCATATGAGTGGGAAATGTACAGTATTGACTTACAGCACGTGCACAGTACAGTGTGTTCTAACCCTGAAATGGCTTCTCATTTTTGTGTGAATCATACAACCACTTAGCTGTGGTAAAGTATGGTACTGCTACTTGTTGTTTCCCACTCACATAAAAACTGCTCTAACAGATTGTTTCAATATACTAGAATTACAAGAAAGTCATAACTTAGAAGATAGAAATGTATAATAATTTCCAACCTTGATACAAAACTCGTCTTTGACTTTCAGAGGTCATGGAAGATTTATACAACTATGTTAATCCAAGGAATAAGAAGCATTCTCCATTGATCTCCAAGGAAACCAATGACATCATCCAAAAGCATTCAGATGTGAGTATTGAGATGGTGTAATGACTAGTGAGTGCTGAACAATGGGGTTTAATCACGTGGCAGCCATTTTTGTTCTAAAGATGACAAAAACTTTTGTTCATACTTGGGTGAACTTATTCTGAAGTGTTTGAATGCAAGACCAAGTGTGGGAAATGCATTGTTTCAGCCAACATGGCCACTGTGTGATTAAAGCCCATATTACCAGAAAGATGGCTCTGAAATATACATTCAATTCAAACCCTTTTGTCTATGCTCAACCTAGATACAAAAAGTACATTGTTAGTTACTTATAAGGCTGCATTAATTATGTATGGCTGGGGGGGGAGGTGAAATTCACGGGGGATCTGAAAATTTTTTATCATTTAATGGGGGGATTTAAATTTTTTTTGACATTGATGGGGGGAATGCAAAATTTTATTAAAGCCTACCCTTGGGGATACATGCTTTTCTTCTTACTACAAGGGAGGGGGCAATCTTAAAATTTTCCTAGTATATATAAAAATTTCTCCTGAGCCCCTCCCCTCCCCCCAGCCATACATAATGAATGCAGCCTTAGATGTTACCATTAACTTGCTTGACATGCCTTTATTCATTTCATTTTTATAGAGGTTAAATTCAGCAATCATATATGACAGAGACTACCAGTATAACTATTTTGGTTTCAAGGTAGGTATTCTTGTATTGGTATTTTAACAGGTCAATAAAACAATGAAACACCTGCAGACATTTTTCTCAAGATGGCATGATCATCCTAGGATAACAAAACCAAGAATGATTTTCCACAAGTTGTATATTAGTGGAGAAAACAATTGTGATTTTTATTGGAGAATTTCCATTTTGTTGCAGACTTTAAGCAGATCATATTTGCTCAAATGCAATGGCAAAGTTGCAGAACGTCCACAGCACATGTTAATGAGGGTTTCTGTTGGTATCCATGGAGAAGATATTGACGCAGCAATTGAAACATACAATCTTCTGTCTGAGAAGTGGTTTACCCATGCATCACCTACTCTGTTTAATGCTGGAACAAATCGACCTCAGTTGTCAAGTTGTTTTCTGTTGACAATGTCAGATGACAGCATTGAAGGGATTTATGAAACATTGAAAACCTGTGCACTGATATCAAAGAATGCAGGTGGTATTGGACTGAATATTCATTGCATTAGGGCTGCAGGAAGCTACATTGCAGGAGTAAGTTATTTGACAGTGTTTATAAAGGATTATAGTATTGGTGCTAAATTTGGCTGACACATAATACAATGCTAAAGAAATCACACATTGAAAAAATGAATTGCAACCAGTGAAAGAAATAATAAAACACGCAAATTTTTTATTTCTTTGCACAGTTGCTTTTAGATATTTGTCTGCACATAATGGATGGTAACTGGCAAAAACTTAATATAATTAGTCTCTTTTAGAAAGTTAATGTTTTGCAAATATTTGCTCTTGTGATAAATATTTTTATGGTTCTAGAAGGCATTTGTGTCTTTAAAGGTTTTGTTCTGACTTTAAAATTAAAGAGTTGAGCATGTTGGGCTTCAAAACACAGGCTTTCTTCAAACTACATTCTTGGGTATTGGGAAACTGTTAACAAGATAATCAAATTTATCCAAATTTTATTTTCCCAAGACAAATGGAATATCAAATGGTCTTGTGCCCCTGTTGAGAGTGTATGACAGCACAGCAAGATATGTGGACCAAGGAGGAAACAAACGGCCAGGTGCTTTTGCTATATACCTAGAACCATGGCATGCAGATATCTTTGAGTTTCTTGATCTGAAGAAAAACACTGGAAAGGAAGAGCAGGTACTTAACGTGGCTATGTTGTACATGTGTACCAATTCTAACTCTGCTAATTACTACATATATGTGCAAATGGCTCTGTTCTATGGTTTAGGGTATAAAAGTTCAGTTTCAATGGCTGTTATTACAGTTACATGTACCGTTATGTTCCTCAAGAAATAAGAGACTAGTTCTTGTCTGTATTAGAATTTTAATGGTCTGAGAAATTAAGTAAAACACAAGTATGTGGGGCTAGGGCTCACATGTGAACATAACGTCATGCAATTACAGAATGAGGAATAACAGTTGAGGCTTCATTTGGGTGAGGCTATTAGGTTGATGCAATTCTTGTTTCATTTGTATCTCAGCTGATGATATCCATAATATCTGATTTTGACTAGCAACACATTGACCCCACAGCAATTGTCGGCTATTGTGAACTATATTCACTGTACAGTAATTAGTCAGTCGATATCTTACTGACCTCTTGTGCTGCCAGTGTGCATAGCTCAGAATAGCCTAATTGTCTGTTGGAAAACCACATTTCTGAATACATAAAAAAAAAAAGTTAAAATTGTTTTTGTTTTGTAGCCTAGGACTAAATGCTTTCATTATATGCCAATTCTTTTCCTGCTCTATTATTACCACAATCACTACTGCATTGCTTATTAATTTTTTTAACTAAAACAGCGTGCTCGAGATCTGTTTTATGCACTCTGGGTACCAGACCTTTTTATGAAAAGAGTAGAAGAAGATGATGTTTGGACACTAATGTGCCCAAATGAATGTCCAGGACTCCAAGATTGCTATGGAGAAAAATTTGAAGAACTCTATACCAGGTACTTTTAAGCTTTCACTTCAATTCACCTTTCCAAAATTCAAAGACTGGGCATGAACTCTGTTGTCCCCAAAAATCAATCCCAGAATTCAGTGCAAGATGGCAGTACCTTTTGATTTTGTCCCCAAATTCAGCCCCATAATTATGTGTGACATGAATTTGCTCCAGTCCTCAGTTGAATTTTGGAAAGACAAATTCTCATTTCTTATTTTTTCATTATACTAGACAGAAGATCTATGGGAAAATAGGGAAGAATAGCTCCCCCTATTGACCTGTTGGCCAATATCCAATCCAAATGACACCTGGCTGATGTATGATGGCCAAATAGCTGTCAGGTTTAAATGACAAACTACTGAGGACATATGTCTATTGCTGCCCTTCATGATCCATGTTGTGTGATCAGCTATATTCTTCCAAACTCCAGATACAGTCTATAAATGAATGCTTATGACTAAAAATTAGAAACTTTTTGTGGTACTAAGTTTACAGGATTCTGACAAAAAATGCATACTTTCTTATGTTGCAGTTATGAAAAGCAGGGGAGGTTTACCCGGCAGGTAAAAGCCCAGAAGCTGTGGTTTGCAATTTTGGAATCTCAAATTGAAACAGGCACTCCTTACATGTTATACAAAGATTCTTGCAACAGAAAGAGCAACCAAAAGGTAAAGAGGTCAGCTCAAGCTTTCGCTCTGAATCTTTATTTATTCTTAAGGTAGCACATTGATGAGGCCACAGGACCTAGCTCAAAAATTTCTTATAAAATTCACATATTTTGCCTTGTAATCATCATGAACTTAAATGTTCTCAACTCTTGAACTAAATTTTCAGAACCTTGGCACAATTAAATGCAGTAATCTGTGCACAGAAATTGTGGAGTATAGCAGCCCTGATGAGGTGAGTTTTTGATGTGAATTACACAGACAACAAGTTAATAGGGCATTGGCATGATCACATCCATGTTGGTAGCAAATACTTAGCTTCCATGCATTTGTCATTTGAAATCCCTCTTGTGAATGGTTTAGCTGGTGCTGCAGAAAGTTTGGCTTATATTTAGATTCTGACACAGCTGAACAATAAATGTTGCATTCATTTTGTAAACATGTATCTACATTTAAAATTATTTAAATTTTCTCTAGGTGGCTGTGTGCAACTTGGCATCCATAGCTCTAAACAGATTTGTCAACACAGACAAAACACCTCCAGAATTTGACTTCAAGAAGCTTTTTGAAGTTACCCAGGTAAAACAGATGTACAATTTCTAGTTTGAGATATAATATAGATATAATAGAGATAAAAATAGGGCTAAACATAATGGCTGGTCAGATGAGTTGCTGATCATGATGTATTGGCCAAATAGATTTTAGCTCAATAATACCTTGTTTGCTAGCTTTTTTACTGCTTTGCAATTTAAGCTAATAACTCAAAGGTGACTGACTGGTTAACAAGACCATTAAGACAAATGTTTGACTGAACATGTTCCCATTTTGGCTGAACAATGAATGATGACCAACTATCATTTTTAGCTCTTAATAATGGGTTTGCCAGTGGCATTTCAACATATTGGCTTTTCATCCATTCAATCTAAGGGACTGCATTATTTACAGGGAGGGGTAAATTTTGACTTTACTTGCATGAATTTTATTGACCCCTCCCCCTAAATTTCCATTGTCTCTCTTAGCCCCCTCTTTTGTGGAGCCTAAAATACTGACCCCACTATTTTCACCAGTCTCCCCACCCTCCGATCCCTAAACTTAATGATTAATGACTGCTCCCTAAACTATGACAATACCAATGCAGAAATTTTATGCCAAAGACTGAAAAATTACATTTTTATAATTCCAATTTATGCATCTGATGACTCACTCCACTTGTCTTAACTATAGGTTGTGACTCGCAATTTGAACAGGATCATAGATGTCAATTACTATCCAGTGCCTGAGGTAAAATCATTAAATTTTGACTGTGATTTAAAAAGCCTACAATCTGAAGTATCTGATTTATATTTGGCTTTGCAGGCTGAGAGATCAAACAAGCGACACAGACCAATTGGTATTGGTGTGCAGGGTATGGCTGATGCATTTATCCTCATGCGCTATCCTTTTGACAGTGAAGAAGCCCAGAGACTAAACAAGCAGATCTTTGAAACTCTTTACTATGCAGCTTTGAATGTAAGTACCATAATGAATAGGTGGGTGGAGGATGGTGTTTTTTTTTGGTTGACAGTTCTTTATTTTGGGCATAATGTTTTCCCATTTCAGACCATGTGTTATCCTCTTGGGAATAAGATTCTTTGTTTGTGTTCATGTGTCTTCTCAAGCATTACTGAGAAACAGAGAGAACCCAGGGGAATGACACCTGGTCTGAAATGGGAAACATTGGAACACTCCAACTAAAAAGGTTTAATGTCATTTAAATTGCCAAACAAAAATCTGTAGGCCTTAATTGCTTGGGCATAATGTTTTCCCAATACAGACCCCTTGGGAATACGATTCTTTGAGGTTTATCCATGTTAATGTATCTTCTCAAGTGTTACCATTAAACAAAGGAAAAAGTCCCAAAGGAATGACACGTGACCTGTATTGGGAAAACAAATACGCCCAAGTGAATAAGGTCTATTGGATCATCCAACAAAGTAAGGAGACACAATCTGTTGTTAAAATGGTTGGCACATTAACATCTCGATAACAATGTTGATAAACATTGCATTCACCTATTATTAAAGACAGTTATAGAAACAAATACGTGTGTATTTCAATGTATCCATATTTTTCAGGCCTCTTCTGATCTTGCTGCCAAAGATGGACCCTATTCAACGTATGAAGGCTCACCAGCCAGCCAAGGGGTAAGAAACGTGACACCCATTTTCATAACTGCACCATCTAGACCAGTAATTTGCAAGAACAATGCCTCAATATTTGTGGGCCTCACTAAATGTTTCCTGAGAAAGCAGCTGCCCCCTCAAATCCACTTTACCCATAAATATTTAATGATTTATTTTCTTACATTTAATATAGATTTATTAAAAAGTATATTGTGTTCTTTTTCTTAGATTTTGCAATATGACTTATGGGGTGTAACACCCTCCAATCTTTGGGACTGGGAAGCCCTCAAGAAGAAAATCAAAGCGTAAGTCTTCAGTTATTACAATTCTTCTCATTTTTCTTAATTTAGATGTTATAAGTAGTGTTGTTTCTTCATCAGGCAAGGATTACGTAACAGTCTTCTTCTGGCTCCCATGCCCACAGCATCAACTGCACAGATTCTTGGTAACAATGAGTCTATTGAGCCATACACTAGTAATATCTACTCACGCAGGGTACTG
This sequence comes from Stichodactyla mertensii, assembly GCA_011800005.2. NCBI lineage: Eukaryota > Metazoa > Cnidaria > Anthozoa > Actiniaria > Stichodactylidae > Stichodactyla > Stichodactyla mertensii. The sequence goes on along the minus strand of JAAAQI020088112.1, from coordinate 2,394 downwards.
TCTGGAGAGTTTCAGGTAACTTTTGCTCAGTCTTCTATCTATTAGCCTGCAAATTACCATAAAGATTTGGTTTTGAAATCATACAAGATTTAATGACATAGTTGGAAGAGAACTCATGAATATGATTAGTATTTTTAAACTACTGTAATTTCTTAATTATAGATTGTTAACCACCATTTGCTTAAAGATCTAACTGAGATGGGTTTGTGGAATGACGACATGAAAAACCAGCTTATTGCAAATAATGGATCCATTCAGGTAAAGGATGAATAGCTAATAATCCCACCCTCTGATGTGTAGTTTTGCTCTATATGTCATCATCATCATCATCATCATCAAGTTGAGCCCTGGCACTTGCAATGACATAACAGTCTTCTTCCAAGTGTTGTTTTTCCATGAACACCAGTAATTAAACTCTTGATGGGATAGGCCAAAATCATCTTCACGTTAGTCCATCTAAATTCTTGCTGGGCAACCTCTAGACCTTCCACACAGTGGCTCCCAAACCAGCAGCTTTGAAGCAGGTTCTTGCTTGAATTTCCAGCTGTGCCCAAACCTAAGTCTGCGCTTACAAAGAGTAGCTGATATTGGGAGGATGGTTTCAGTAAAGGTCTTTGTCAGAAACATGATCCTGGCAGCTGACATTTAATGTTCTAGCTACATGTAATCACACATTTTGTGTCTTGCAGGATATCAAAGAGATCCCTGATGACATCAAAGCCCTGTACAAGACAGTATGGGAAATCAAGCAGAGGACCCTCATAGACATGGCTGCAGACAGAGGGGCATACATTGACCAGAGCCAGTCATTCAATGTCTTTGTGGCCCAGCCAAATTTTGGCAAGCTGTCCAGCATGCATTTCTATGGTTGGAAGAAGGTATGAAACTAAGCTTTGTAGCAGTCTTTTGAATTGCTGTATGCTCTGATGGGAGGCATCTACAGTACCTGTGCCAGAATTTGGGTACAGTGCCTGTGCCTGACTACATGGGCCTGCACCTTGTTTTTGAGCACTAAAGTGAGAATGATGTCTTGGGCTCCCAGTGTCTGAATGTAGATTTTTGTGGAGGCACTAGTATTTGGGCACCAAGTGTGAACAACCTCAAGGATCAACTTGCAGTGCACATTCCCTTATTTCAGGCAATCAAATCCCAGTTTTAACCAGCTTTTTTGTTTCATGTCAACAGGGACTTAAAACAGGGATGTACTATCTCCGAAGTAAGCCAGCTGCCAATGCCATTCAGTTCACAGTGGATCAAGTTGCCTTGGCCAAGAAGGCCAAACAAAGTTCTGCCACTACTGATAACAAATCCAATGAGGATGAGAAGCGGGCAAAGGCTGTTGAGGCATGCAGGCGTGATAACCCACAAGCTTGTGAAATGTGCAGCGGTTAGACACAAAACAGCTCTAGGAAAGAGGTTGATAAACTGAAAAGGACATTTTCTGGATGTAAAATACCAGGAGGAAGAAGTCTTAAATCATCTTTGTAATTAAACATTTTTCTAACTCAACTGTAAAAATAACATCTATTTTGAAAAATAACCATTTGAAACAAAAATAGTTTGTATTAAACATTTCTATATAGATAAGTGATGAAGGAAAATTGAGTCTTGTATGTTTGGTGTGTATTTATTTATTGTGAGGTTTTAAATGGACTATCAAAAGATTCTGTCCAAAAAATATTGTAGGTCATTGCACATGATATTAGTCTCCTGACAGCTGCTGTTAGGGTCATCTCTGAATGCTCTTTCCCTAGTTTGGGGATCGCAGTGTCCAGAAATGACCCTAACAGTGGCTGTGCAGGAGACTAGCCTAATATGGGGAGTAAATGTATAGTGATCCCATAAAAAAATAACAAGCAAGAAAGTTTGGGATGAGAGATTTGGTTGAACGTGCATGAAGAGAAGGGAAATGAATGAATAACCATGAAACAATTAGACTATTTTGTATTCTAAACACCAATGATTTAATATGCAAAGCTGTTATGAAAATATCAAAAAATAAAAAATGAATTTTGGGTTAATTTGCCTACTGCCATCAGACATGTAGTTTTTATTTTTTTTGATGGGAAGCAAGAACCAATAAAACATCACAGGGTAAATTTGCTGATATCCCCAAGTTTCATTCATAATCCCTGATCCCAACAAAGTTTACTGAATTTCTTTTTTCAAATAGACCAATTCCAAAAGTCTGATAATTGTATGCATATACAACTCAAGCCTCATAATGAGATAGCACGATGAAGTAGAGTGGTTTTAATTAACCCGTGAAATACACTTGAGTGTAATTATGCTTTATCAAACTCGTTAATATTCATTAGCTGAAGACAATAGAAAATCATGACCGTGAAGAGTGTTGTAACTTCTGATACAAAACTCTTTTAATTTGAAATTGGA
>JAAAQI020088002.1:4479-16667 GCA_011800005.2 Stichodactyla mertensii | reverse complement strand
GATGATGATGATACATGATGATACATGATAATGTTACATGATGGATGATGATGATGATGATACATGATGATGATGATGATACATGATGATGATAATAATACATGATGATGATAATAATGATGATGTTGATACATGATGATGATAATGATGTTGATACATGATGATGATGATACATGATGATGATGATGGATGATGATGATACATGATGATGGTGATACATGTTGATGATGATGATGTTGATACATGATGATGATGATACATGATGATGATGGATGATGATGATACATGATGATGGATGATGATACATGATGATGATGATACATGATGTTGACATATCTGATGATGATGATATGGATATACATGATACATGATGATGGTGATGATGTTGATACATGATAATACACGATGATGATGAATACGATGATCATGATAATTATGCATAATGATACTGACATCATGTGGTGATGTTTATGATTCCATGCAGATGCTGATGACAGCAGTATTAGAAGTGCTATCTTTACCTTTACTTCTTTGTAGACTAGCGATCAACTTCTCAGCCTTATCTCTCGCTTCTCTTTCTCGTTGTAGCATTCTTCTTAACTCATCTACAAACAATACATTGTTATACACCCACGATAAGAATAACATATGTGAACCAACACTCCATTAACATGGTTAGTATCAACTGACCTATTTCTTGTTGTGCTTGTCTTTGTTGCTGTCGCGCAGTCTCTGCTGTAACCTTCAGCAATCCTTGAATATTGTGTAACAAAGTTTCCACAGAACCAGGCTCGCGTGAGTACTCAATCTAAGAACAAAAATATTAGTGAATTAAATAAAATTATCAAACTTTTTGCAGATTTGTTTCAAGTAGCTCTCAATATTGATATCACGCTTCTTGCGCAACTTGGTGTAGACGTATCTCAGTGTTACCGTGTTTGTTAGAGCGGTTGTCGTATTAGTGGAAAGCGTATAGTACTGACTTACAGCACGTACACGGTACGGTATGCAGTAACACTGAAATGGCTTCCTATTGTTCTACTTTGAATCGTTCAATCACAGCGCTTAGTTAAAGTAACGTTAAAGTATGCTACATCTACAGCATGGTAACGAATTGGCTATTTTTTTTCCCAATCATACGAAATACACTCTAGTTTCATACTTATGACATCAGTGACAAACGCAATGCGCTAAGACAGAAGTGTTACTGGAAAGATGAACGTGACAATCCTTGTTGCCTTGGATACCACGACAGACCACTCACCTCTTTTGGTTGTATCCGTGGAGACGAAGCCGACACATCCGAGCTTCCATCACTGATGACAATTCCTCTGTTCTCCGCATGCTCAAATGTGCCCGTACTGCTGACATGAGGTACAGACTGCTCAGGTAAGGTGCCTTCAGTAGCTATGGTCCTAACAGGAGTAGGGGTGGAGTGTATGATGGTGGAAACAGCGGGTCTGCTGGACGAGTGTGCTGGAATAGCGCTTCTAATATTAACCATGGTTGGCAGTGATGACATGGAGGAAGTTGTGCGGGAAGAGAAGGTGAATGCGCCGGTATTGGTAGACGAAGGATAACCTGATGAAAAACGAGCAACGAGAGTAACTGCTACTATACTGAAGATCTGTATCTGAATTTTGATTGTTTTTCTATTTTAATCAGGTTCATTTTCGGTGAGAGCATCTGGAAAACAATGGACTAAAATCCGACTATGACCGAGTGCAGTCCGAGTACATTCCGAGTACGATCGATTGGTCGTCTTGCCGGAGACTCCAGTTCAATGCTTATTTTATCCGTGGTTTCAGTACAGATAGTTACAACAGAGAAAGGTAAGTCGGACAATCCAAAAGATTTCTTCTTAAAATGGAACTTTCAGTGACCGTGACTATCAAAAGGTTTTTCGTATGAAATACTCTGATTGGTTGGTGCGGGTTTTCTTGCTATATGATTGGTTCATATCGTAAACCATTTGAGTGTCACGATAACGGAGGTTCCCCTTACGTCATCTCTAATATGCAGCTATAATTCAAGATAATCACCATTAGGCGAGCCAACGAAACGTGGATGCGATATCGCAGGCACAGCGCGCTGCGAGACAGGAACTTTAAAAGCCGTTACAGCTTCTCCATTATTATTGTTGTTATTGTTATTGTCACGTTGTTCGTGCTGCTCCTCTTTTCCTTCGCCATTTTCTTCAACATCGCTGGAATACTTCACTCCTTCGTTAGATGTGTGACTGGGAGATGATTGCTGGTCAGCGGACGTGTCGACTTTGTAAATTTTGAATGGATTGTTGAGCAGTTCAGGAGGGATTTCAGGATTCTTTCTGCGTCTACCTGGACCTCTAAAAATATGATTTAGAAGAAAATAAAGTTTTTGTGTTATGCTATTAACACGCAGGGAAGGATGCTGAATCTGGAATTTTGCAATTTGCAAATCGAAAACGAAACGAAAGTAAAGTCGCAAAAAACAAGAAGACGTGTAATTTTTCTTCGAAGAAAAGCAACTACGACCATTAAAGCTAAAAAAAAACAAAAAAACTGTGATCCGAAAATGAGTCTCGGCGCATGCGCAACCCAAACCACGTGGTTCTTATTGGATATGGAGTGGCTTGTTTGGCTATCAGCCCAAAAACAAACTCAGATCATATAAAGTGAATCAAGAATTTTTTCTTTGATCAACTGTTTTATACTCGACGTGATCTGTTAGACTTTATTTACTTTGTTGTCGCATTTTTCACTAATTTTGGCAGATCGCTCACATACTATATCTAGATAATGAGTAATGTACAAAATACTTCAAACACATTTTAACCGTGTCTTCAATTTTCGAAAAACGTATGGTTGCGTTTATTTGTTAAAAAGATAACCAATTTGCAGGACTTTTTCAAGAGTAGTTTGAAAGATTGTCAAATTTTGCGACAAAGTTACAAAGGATAACATGCAATATTTTTGTTCGGCCGTCAAGTGATAGAAGGAAATTGTAACGTTCGGAAAATAGAAAGTTTCTATATTAATATTGTGACCTTGAGGTGTAGGATTACACAAAAAAAGTCGCATTAACAGAAAACAAACAAAAAACAATTTATTTCATCTAACTTTTGTGTTTTAACTCGAGGAAGAATGACGAGAAAGTTTCATACTTCAAATACCAAAAGTTAACGTTTTGGAAATTATCATCATTTCACGGAAAGTCGGCCTTTGAAACATTATCCTAAATCCATAATCCCTTAGACTGTTAACGTCAATAGTAAAGAGCATTTACATAAATTGAAGGCGCCAAAAATAAGCTTTCTTTGGAGTAATGTAAACAATACCGAAGTCTCTTAGAGCAACCATATATTACTCACATCACGAAAAACAATTTTTGAAGTCTGGCGTTTTGTTTCTAAATTTATTGCATACAGCAAATATGTTCTCGGGAAAGAGAGAGTTTTCTTTCAAGCGGGTTCAGTTCGTTACAAATGATTTAACATGGGAAGTTTTTGTCATTGATTGTCATTGTGCATTGTCGGGGTTTTGGGGTCAACACGTTTACGCAGGAAAGTTAGCGTTAGCAAACACAAAAAGTAAGATTACATTTTTTTGAATTTTTAATTCTCTGCAAGATAAATGAAGAAAAAACTAGAATGTCTGACGAGAGAAAATGAATATTTGATATCATTGCGTTAAGGATTTTGTCTGAAACAACTTAATGTTGATAAATAATAGTTGAATACTCTAAAGCCAGTAATGACCATACCTGAATAGAAGACAGTCTTCGTAGATTCTATTGAAATCCTCTCGCGAAATTAACTTACATCGATTGACAACTTGTCCTATAGCACCAACACTTCTCATCATTCTTACTTGCTCTACATTACAATTCCTCCCCTGGATATTCATGCGTTTTAGCTTCGTGTAGACCGTATGCATTCCAGACACTAAATCTTTGAGGAAATATTCATATACTTGTGGAAAACACAACAAATCTTCACCGTCTACGCTGAAAGCTGCGATATCCACACCATTCATATTCACCATTTTTAGTTTGTATTCTTTCCCCAAAGGAAGCGATAGCGATTCGGGTTCTAAGTAAGTGAATTCGTGCGCGGGAGATGTATACACTGTTGGTGACTCCATAATTAGCGATCGGTATGGTGAAATGCAAAACTTTCGAATAACAATCTTCAAAAATCAACAACCTTGTTATTTTGGACAATGTTTGCACCACGTGGGCATACATTACTGGACTCTCTGCCCATGCGCAGTACCTAGACCCGCCTATTTAACCGAAATGGAGGAATTTCATTGGCCATGAGACGGACATCTTATATCCTAGGTCAATCAAAAGTATGTTTGTGAATCGTGATTTAAGCCTGCTTCAAGTTCTCACAAAATGAGAAACTATCAAAGATCCAACTGACCGCCTATCGAGATCACATTTACTATAGCATGATCAAGTCTTCTGATTTCAGCAAGCAAAAGATCAATATTCTAGCATTGCTTTCTTTAAATCCTCACTCCAATGGCACTTTTGATCCTTTTGTAGAAATCCTCGCTTTAAATAAATATTATTGACAAATTAATTCCACGACATTTGTGACACTCGTCAAATTAATTGAGCTTGTGTTCTTGAAATACTGAAGAAATTATACGGATACTTCTAACCAGCTGGAGCTAGGATTACTGACATTTGAACTTTCGAGGCCCAGAACTGTAGAATAATGAATACTTACTATTAAGTTAGCAATTAGTTGGTTGAAGCCTAAATTTATTAAAAACACCAATGTTTGTTTGATTGCTTTTAGAGTTCAGAATTCCTTTGTCACTTAGCAAAATCACGAGACTTGGCAAATGACATTTGGCATACAACAACAATACTTAAGCAAAAAATCAAACGCTCTGAAGAATTCTAAGTTATTACTGAAGATATCAAGAGGAGAATTTTTCTCTTTGAGCTAGTTTGGACAACAATTCTTGCTTTGATAATCCTGAATGTATATTTAAAGATTAAGATGTCCTGAATGAAACACAAAACCCATTGTATTCTAAATATTCAGTTAAATTGACAGATTTTTAATTAAAGAGTGATCGTCCAACTTTGGTTATTTATTCAGTTCAACTGGATTAAAAATAGCATTGACTTAAAATTTAAATTTGTTTTCAAGAATTACCAAATATTTCCTTAATAATTCATAAGTTATAAAAACTGCAAAAAGTTTGTGAAAAACGAATAATTTTCCTATAGTGGCATGAACGATACACTGCCTTAGAAAAGATCCAGATATGAGTTAAAGTAATTTGTAATTAGATATTTGGTTATCCCTCTTCACTCACCACTTCATATTCGCTAGAATTTATAACCTTATTATGCAAAGAAGTCTGGCTATCTTAAGATAAGCTAAATATCGTATGTTTGTAATTTTGGAGGCTAGTGTACTTTGATATTAAACATCAATGAAGCTACTATTTACTAAAGTCTGGATTAAGAAACTCTCGTCATCATCATTTTAGCAGATGTATTAAAGTTAGAATTTGTATTTGGAAAAGTACTTGTTGAGGATTTGATTTGTCTGAAAGACAGTTTAAGATTCCTAAAGTAACGAAAACAGATTTTTGTTTACATTGAAAGTTCAATCCAAAGCCAATCGTTCAGATGGCACATTCTTTAGAAATGATTGCTTTTTTTTTTTTGGTCAAAAAAAAAAAAGCCCCAAGGAAACCGCTTTGAAGCAAATAAATAAAAACCTCTAACCGCATCGAGAAAAAAATCAACTAAAAAAAGGAAAAACTGAGTTGAAATCATTTTGAAAATGTAGCCTTTTGCAAACGTTACGTATTCCGTTAAATCTTGTCTTTATATTTCGAAATTCCTAACGTAGGTCTTCTTAATTTGGAAATAATTTCCAATAATTTGCAGTCGGGACCAAGAAAGCGGGTCAAGAAAGCGATGTTTATACCGCTTAAACTAACTCACTCTACTCTAAAATCGGGATATTCCTATATTGAATTCGTGTTTTCCAGCCTTTGCTTAGTATTTGTATCGCTAGTAATTCATCGGAAATGAAGGAATTTGGATAATTACAAAGGAATGTAATAATATCAACAACGGTACTTCAAACTTCAATGGATCGATTTATTTATCTCATCCTGGGATATTTAGTTTCACTTGTGCATTTTCGCGCACTAACATGCTATCCAGAGGCACTTGACTGAACAATCCTTAATTCTCTTGTTGCTTCAATAAAATGGGTTAGCTGTCATGGTTCGTCTTCATCGCATGGGTCAGTTTTATCGCGTTGTTCTATTTTATTCTCCAATGATTTAAATTTTCCCAGTTTAGAAGATGATGATATGATGTTCAAGAAGAAAAGTATGGGAAGACGAAGAGGAAAACGACAAGAACAATGAGATAGACAAGTAGACGGGAGTAGAAGGAGGAGCACCAGCCAATGACGAGGTACGCAGAGGAGGGGTAGAAGGGGAGACCAGAGGAGGAAGATGAAATTAGGGGCAGAGGAGAAGAGGAGGAGGATGCTAAGAAGGAAAGAGGGAACAGAATTTAAAAAGATAAAAATTACCATCGAGAAAAAGTCGGGAGAAAAAGAACCTTGAGAATGTGATAGCATCTCGTACATGCAATTTCAAATCAGATTTTGTTTGCCCAGAGAGAATTACCGTAAATTAGTACACCGAAAGACGCACGCGCAACCTTTAGGAAAAGATTTTCGGTTGAACTGAGGACATGTGATTCCAAAGAATGGTTTTAATGAGTTATCCTTAGAACCATTTTCGCTCTCTTTTCCTTTTTCTTTCTCGTTTTTCGATTGTTTGTTTTTGGGTAAGTCAATTCGGGACCATACTTCCAGACTCGATTGCTGAAGCGTCGTATGGCCTTACGGTTCAGCTGGAGATTTCGGCCCCAACTCCGCTATCCCAGGTCTGTATGATCAGGGAGCTCAGCCACAAGTAGGACTTAAGGCTTGAAGGGAGAGGTTAATCGGCCCCTAGACCATGTATGATTAACCCCTTGCTATGATCAGGGACAAACCCCGTGATGTGTACAAGTTTCTGGTGACTAGGTCATCTGTGCTAAAACGCTGATCCATGTGGGACGGGGTTTAAAAATCCAACATCGTTTGAGCCGTTTTACGGACTGGTTTATAACGCAGCACATATAGTAAATCAGACATGAAAAGTAAAGAAAAAGATAATAGAACCGAATAGACCTTATTCGCTTGGGCGTAATGTTTTCCCAATTCAGACCTCTTGTGAATACGATTCTTTGTTTGAGGTTAATCCATATTAATGTATCTTCTCAAGCATTACCATTAAACAAAGGAAAAAGTCTCAAAGGAATGACAAGTGACCTGTATTGGGAAAACAAATACGCCCAAGCGAATAAGGTCTATTGGACAAAATTTTAAGGAGAAAATTCTTCCTAATATTTTGATCTTACCTGCGTGAACGGATAGCAACACACTGGAGACTACCAGTAGAAGTACCAACGACTTCATCTTAATTTTTCGTCCTTCCTGAACAGAAAGATAAGACGACCAAAACTAAATATTGTGCTGGATAATTCATCCCACGTGAGGCAAACCATCAAAATATCTTTTCTCTTTACCTTAATACTCGCTATTTTCGTTAATTGGCTCCCTACGGCGCAACACGCGGCACAGACAATAAACAGACCACAGCAAAAAGATGTGTGAAAAACAATTCTTTAATTTTATAATAATTTTGGGAGAGGTTAATTTTTCAGCCACCGATTCGAAAGCTACTCTTGGGCTCCCTGTGGAAACATTCGGGGATCAAACCATAGGGTTTTTATCTTAGACCTACTGCGCATGAACACCCAGATTCCGAGTCTTCCTGTTTGGAGTTTTTCAGAGTCAAGATTTTTCGTTGAGCATGCGCAGTAGGAAAGAGCGGCTCTGGGAACAAGATTGAGCTGCTTTTTTTAATAGATTGTTTTGAGCATGCGCAGCCATAGCTGATTTGTAACTTTGTCTCTTACGCACTTTTTGAACAGAGCTCTTTTAAAAGAAGCGTAATATCGAGACTATGAAATAAAGTAGACGCGGTTCTCACTAGCAACGCAAGCAACATACGCAGACTCAGTAGGGTACTGCTCATTAGCGGTGCTTGTCTTTTCTCACACCTCGGTGATAAATACAGTACTGAGTCTGCGTATGTTGCTTGCGCTTATGCTTGCGTCGCTTGTGAGAACCAGGCTTTACTTAAAAACTACTCTCTGTTTTAGCTGGGTTATCTGTGGAGCTGACACACAGGCAACCCAACGATTAGGTGATCAAATTTTATTTTCTCAAGGAGCATTGACATAAGCTTTGGTTGCAGGGCGAAAACATTTGACTTCATTATATTTGGAAATGATTTTGGATGAAACAATCTTAGATAAAAATATATTCAAAGGAAAGCGATGAAGCAAGGGGTTAAAAGGGAAACCCCGAAGACACTGATCACATCAAGGCATGTGATTGGCTGGCTATTTTTAACCATGACACTTCATATATATTTACCTGCTGAATGAATTGAGAAATCAGTTTGTTTTTGAGTCGAAGTTGCAGGAACATGGATTGTAATAGTCCCTTAAACATTGTTCTAGTTGGCGACCCTAGAGTAGGAAAATCAACTCTGATCTCAAAATGCCACCAGTTTAATCCAACTTCTGGCGAAGGTGGATTTTTTACGCGAGATTTCGAACTGTCTTCCGAGTATGCACCTACTTCCCTACGCTCTTACCTCACCAGTATATACCTGAACAAGGAACAGAATGTGATATATAGCGTCTTTCGAGTCAATCTGATCGATACTGGAGGAAGAAGACGATATGACCACGTCCGTCCTCTAGCATACATCAATGCTGATGTTTTTCTCTTGTGCTTTGATACCTCTAACCGCGATTCGTTTTCGAATATTTCTTCAAGATGGCTGCCCGAAATAAGAAAGTACGAACCAAAAACGCCTGTGATACTGGTTGGAACCAAGACTGATGTCAACCCAAGGTAAACTTCATTTTTCGGATTATTTCAAATTCGTTTTCTGTATTCTTTTATACATACTGATGATGGCTCTGTCATGTACATGTATCAATTAATCCCATTGTTAGGGGAGGGGAGGGGAGGGGGAGGGGAGGGGGAGGGGGAGGATTAGATGACTTGTTCCTGTTTGCATGACTGTCATCGAATTTTTAAATGTAGATGGCTTGATTGATTTGAAATTTCACAATCTGAAGTCTGGACAAGTTATAACATGATTTATGCCAACACATATTCCTCAATTAGTATGAATATATTACGATTCTGCTTTAAATCAGTTTAATTTTTCACAAATATCTATGTTGATCTAGTTTTCAAGTTTAAAGGTTCAATTAGTTTTTTAAATATAAACAGGAAAAATATTTTATTTATTTATGATTATAAAAATTATTATTATTATTATTATTATTATCATTATTATTATTATTAAAGACATGATTTATATTATAGACTTATCATTAGGAGGGAGAGGGAGTGCAAATAAGGGAAGGGTTGTCATTTTTTATGTAACTCAAAGGAGAGGGATATCAAAAATATTGTGAGCATCTTGGGGCAGGTGCACATTTTTTGGTGTTCATCATGCAAGAGGAGGATCTGATTATTTCTTGCATCTTGTATGGGAGGGGCAAAAAAATTATCATGGTAAAAATGAAATACACCTCTTCCCCCCTAATAAGTTCCTTATTTATAATAGTGATAACATGTGCATAGCAAATTCTTTTGGGATATTATTCATATGTATGAGAATGGAGCAATTGTATAGGTGAATCCTGCAGTCTAGACCACTCCATAAAATGTTCTAAAAATAGAAATTGTGAGCTCTGTTTTTGTCATCGCAATAAATCTTTTATATATTGATTGACCAAGCTTGTCAGGCCCAGGTACAATGGTATAATTACTAGGGGGATATTGGTCTCCTTTTTTGCATTTGTGTCATCACCTACAGTGCTTCACCAGTATATTTGGGAAGCTAGTTGAATTGCCCGAGTCACACTGCTTGCAGAATTCTAAAATTTCACTTCCTGTAGCTGCCCTAGATTGCCCTGTCATGAAATCTTAAGCTTGCTAATGTTGAATCCCAGCTAGGTCATTTTTGTTGACCAACATTGTCCCAGGTGGGGTGGGGGAAGGGTCCACTTTAGCACCTCTTATGAGTCTATGACAAAATTTGTTGAAAAAGAGAAAAATTCTCAACAGCTTTTGTCCAAGATTGTAGCTAGCCAGGTTTTCAATTTGAAAAATTCCTTTCATGCCTCAGTTACTCTAGCCAGCCTTCTTTGTTAATATATAAAAAATAAGTTTGATTTTAATCTGACTTATAGACAGGTTACAGAAGCTGAAATTAAGGCAACTTCAAAGGCTTTGGGACTGGACGCTTACATTGAACTGCCTCGCTCATATTACTCCAAAGATGGATGGGTTTTAGCATTATTTGATGAAGCTGTGAAATTAGCCTTCACCCATTGCAAACGTTACTCAAAGTCAAGGCTTAAAGAAGCTAAAAAAAGACTTGAAGAACAAAGATTTGATGTAACAACCTTGGGAAGAGCAAGTACGCCACTATAGGAGCCATACATAGTAATTATATTATTGAAAAGAACAGGATGGTATTTTTTTTCATGTCTGGAAAGGTTTTATGACTCGGGCACTGATCAGAAAGCAAAGAGGGTGGCCCATAAATATTTAATTATCAAAGCATACTTGTGGTCACCTGCCTCTGCTTTTTACAGGGGTAGATCCAGGGGGAGGGTTGAAGGGGTTGCAACCCCCCTCCCCTTATGAGAATTTGGATTTTTTCTTAAATACAATGATTCATGAGAACAAAGTTAAGGCAAAGCCATGATACAACCCCCTGTTTGAAAAAATCCTGGATCCACTCCTGCTTAAGCTGAATATAGTATGACCCACCCCTATGTAATTTCTCAAAAAATGATAAGCCAGCCCTGTGGATTGAACCTTATGAAAATGAGAGCCCAGGCAGCTAGGGACTGCTCGTTGATAAAAGCACTACTTTTTTTTAAGCAAAGTTTTAACAACTATTCCAGCATTTTTTGTGCATCTTCTCATCTCAGCATATTCTAATTTTCTTCATTGTAGGTGACCCCCCTGAATGTCCAAAAGGTTCATCAACACTTGCTGATGACTGGCAAGTGACACTCCACAACAACAGGACAACTGATATCATTCTCAAGTTTCCTGATCAATCTCCTGACATTTTTGCACACAAGTTTGTTCTTGCATTGGCATCAACAGCCTTTAGAAAACTGTTTCAAATTATCGATACAGGATGCCAAATAGCAAGTTCTTCACTACAAACCAGGAGCAGCAACTCTACCCAAATGTCTTCACTCACTGATGTCTTTGAGGAACAAGGTATCAGTAAATGCTGTTGCTGCTGCTGTTGCATAAACTCAGGACGTAGTGTCAATGAATTTAATTCTGGTGTTTTGAAGCACAAGCCTTTTGTGAAGGTTTGCTGTGCCCAGTGCAGAGACAAGAAAGCTGTATGCAGAGAAGACACTGGAACTGATAATCCTTCTAAAAATGGTGCTTTACCAATTGAAATAACTTTTAAAAACTGCATCAAACGTCCTGTATTTCTTTGTGTTCTTGAGTGGATGTACACTGGAAAATTGGAAATATCAAGGGAGAGTGAGATGAGTTTTGTTGAAGATGTACAAAGAATTGTGTTAGAATTAGACATTCAGCCATTAAAGTGGATATGCCAAAGAGTTGTTCAGCAAAAAAGAAGATTGAATAGACCACTTCCACCTCTGCCAGCTGCTATGAAAATAAACAGCCAGGTACAGAATGGTATTATACTTGCAGCAACAAGAAACAACAGTGAACACAATGCTATCATACCTGTACCACCACCACTACCACCTTTACCACCATCTGCAAGAAATAGCCAAGAACAGAATGGTAACATACCTACACCACCACCACTACCTCCTCTACTACCATCTGTGAGAAGATACAATGCAGTACAACCAAGCAGCATTCCTATACCACCACCATTACCTCCTCTACTACCATCTGTGAGAAGATACAATGCAGTACAGCCAAGCAGCATTCCTATACCACCACCATTACCTCCTCTACTACCATCTGTGAGAAGATACAATGCAGTACAGCCAAG
>JAAAQI020087891.1:0-13695 GCA_011800005.2 Stichodactyla mertensii | reverse complement strand
TGCATGCCTATCCATTTAATGAAAGTGATTTATTAACAGGCCATGGTGAACTTAGAACTCATAAGCAAACAGTTGACCTCTCAAGATGGTCTGCCACACACAGTTCAAGGTGTTAAGGGGCTTAGTTGGTTTACTTTTATCCCCAAATTTGATATTATAAGAGGTGTTGCTATTGATTACATGCATGGTACACTTCTGGGTGTAGTTAAGATGTTGCTTGCCCTGTGGTTTGATAAATCTTATAAAGATGAACCTTGGTCTTTGAGCACCAGGCTGAAAGCTGTTGGGGAGCGGTTCATGAAAATCAGTCCACCATCCTGCATAACACGTCTCCCTTGAAGTCTGAGTGACAACTTTAGCCACCTTAAAGCATCAGAGTTAAGAACTTCTTTTCTACTCCATTCCTTGCCTCTATGGTATTCTTGATGATTCTTATTTCCAGCATTATATTCTCTTGGTAGAAGCTATTTATCTTTTACTTCAGGATTCAATCTCTCTTCAGGACATACAAAAATCATCTGTCCTCCTGAAGCATTTTTGCCTGAGAATGAAGGAGTTGTATGGAGGACGTTATGAAACTTTTAATGTTCACTGCTTACTTCACCTGACAGAAGGAGTAATGGACCTTGGCCCCTTGTGGTCCCACTCCTGCTTTTGTTTTGAAGACTTTAATGGTGAACTAAGGAGATTATTCCATGGAACACAAAACATTGAGGAACAGATCATTTTGGCAATAAGTGTCCAGCAGAAAATTCCTGAGATTTCACCAGTTCTTAGAGATGGGTCCAAAGAATTTTATAATCAATTGACTGCAAAAAGGCAATTTTGTAAGCAAGGAGAGTTCATTAATGACACAACCTGCAGAGCTGTTGGCAAGTTGACAAGCTACAACTTCACTGCAGTTGAACACTTAGTTATTGAAAGTGTAGCTGGCCCTTTGAAGGAGGTTTTGCAGTTTAAAAGATTGCTGCTGTGCAATCAGGATTTGATCCACTCCAAGTCTTATAAGATGATGACAAGAAGAAACAACTTTACTGCTGTTTACAAGGATGAAGATCTGGGTAATTTGAGCTTTGGTGAAGTACTTTTCTATGTCAAGTGCATTCCTGTATGTCCACTTCCTTCTTTCTGTAATATGAAGTGCCAATGCAAGTCAGCAAAATACTATGCCTTGGTTGATGTACTTGAGAGGAAGAATGACATCACAATTGCAGTTGATCCTCATACTGGTGCCACAGTACCTCATATCATTCCAGTAACAAAGAAACAATCCTTGGTGGCTGTTCCAGTGCTAAGTATCATTGGTCTATGTTTCCACATTGATTGTGGATATGGTAATATGTCATTTGTGGGAATATTCCCTAATCGCTTTGAGAAAGACTAGACTGAAGCTAATAATAGTAATGATAATACTTATTCATTAATAAGCCAAGGTTGTCACTATTTATTATCACATGTAATTTATAATTTTCATTATCAATTTAGTACATGTAATTACTAATGGTAAGGTTCAGGTTATGATACTACCTTTTTCAAAGACATTTGGTTTTTGCGTGCATACATCCGTGTGCTTGAATTGTGCATATATGCTCACAATGTGCTCGATGCTGATTTTTGCTTTATGGTACAAAACTATTATCAAACAATTTTTTTTCATATTGTAAATAGCTCAAGAATGCCAAAAAGTGCTATTAAATTGTTAGCATAATTACTAGTTGCTCTTTCTTTGCTTTATTATTCTAGTTATAAATTTAACTTGCAAGAGAGAAAATTTTGAATATGCACGCTAGCATAATGTGCCCTTCCAAAAAGCATGAGCTTTCAAGCTCTTTTGAAATTACTAAACCCAGAAGTTGCTGAATTTTTGGGTAAGGAGATGTATGCGTCAATGAATTCTTCTGTTATATTTACCAGCAATTGAGAATTAGCAAAACCTTGAAAACAATGAAATAAATACGCCTGTTTTGCAAAAAGTAAAATCTCAGATTTTTCTCATACTAAATAAACAACAATGTACAAATATCAAATGCCTCGTGTTGTTTATTTAGGACCTTGGAGAAACACAAAAGCTATCCCCATCAGCTGCCACATTATTCACAAATAACATACATTCTAGGATATAATGCATCTAACCTAGTATGTATACATGAAGTATACTTCAGCAAAACAAAGTAGTTGCTAATGCATGCTAAAAGACTATATTTTTTATTCATGTATACACAAAACATACATTTTCAACTTACCTTTCCTGTAATGTATACCAAAAGTATGCATTTGAGAAAGGAAGTTGATATCTAAGATACTTAAAGTATATCAGTGTTAAATGATGTATATAAAAGGTATACACCACACATTTCCTGTATACTATAAGTATACTTCAGTGAGCACTTGTTTAGGTTTGTGTATAGCTGTAGTGTACAAAAAATATACAATTTACACATGTATCCTAGAAATTGTATACTTTCACTATATGAAAAGTAT
Source organism: Stichodactyla mertensii (assembly GCA_011800005.2). Taxonomy (NCBI): domain Eukaryota; kingdom Metazoa; phylum Cnidaria; class Anthozoa; order Actiniaria; family Stichodactylidae; genus Stichodactyla; species Stichodactyla mertensii. Next base: position 11,214 of record JAAAQI020087891.1, on the reverse strand, counting down.
ACAATTCATACATCAATTTTGATAAGGGATGGAATGCATGGTGAAAAACTATGTATTCCATACAATTTTTTGTTGCATTTTTTATTTGTCTTGAAGTAGGGAATACGTATTCCCCACTCTTTGATGACGTATTCCCTACTTATTCCTGACTTGACTGCATTATATAAAGGTCAGCGGTCTTTTGGACGGACTTAAGCCTGTAGATGAAACTTAGTTCGTGTTCTCTTTCGATTTGTTGAAAATGATGGTTATTTCTTTGTTTAAGAAACAGCAAAGAGAATATATCATAACCACGGAAGTATAATTATTGTTATTCATAAAAAACACGGATAGGGGTAAACATGCATGTATGGAATGCCTTGGGCCAGTCGTGGCTTAAAACATTTCCTTTATTTCCAAGGGCAAGGGGGCAATGATAATAACAATAAGACACTTGGAAATATAGTAATGAATTTTTTGAATTCTAGGTTTTGCTTGTCATTCTTGTCAAATTTTTATTGATATCCACTTTTCCAACTCCAAAAAGCCAATTAACCACTACTCCCTGAATACCACCCAAATATGTACAAATTAGGGTAAAGTAAATATGGCAGTTTGTTTTATTTCGTTACTTTTATTTAAGTTCTTTGTATTATCCTATATAAAACTAAGCATTTAAGTCGTTCAGTGGATACAAAGCTATAGATAATGAGAGAAATGACTATTAAGCTAATAACTTATGGTAACGTTTTACTTTTAACTGTGAAAATGTCATGTACAGTCAATCTTTAAACTTAACTCCTGATTCCAGCTGCATTCCATCTGAAAATCGACACCTCTATATTTTTCAAACGATATTTCATGATAATATTTTTGATATGACAAATCAGAGTCCCTTTAGCGAGATTTATAAATTTATGACATCCTCGGGAATCTGAATTAACTTCATAAATTTATGACATCCTCGGGAATCTGAATTAACTTCATAAATTTATGACATCCTCGGGAATCTGAATTAATAAAATACAAAAGATTGCCTTGAGCTTTTGATATATCAATTCTCACTTTTTCTCTATTAACATATCAAAATTTTTAAACTTCCCAAACAATAGTCCAAGGCTTTATCTAAATCGTAGTGAAATTTGTACGGCTTGTCCTATCCCAAGTTTGGAGAAAACATTTTTTGAATTCTCATATATCTCGTCAGATCACGTCGCTAAAGATAAACTCTCGGCGGTGAGTCTCGGCCGTTCCACATGGTCAAGTTCGGAAGAATATTTGCATAACGAGCTTCTTCTGAAGTGGCCCCTTTATAAAAATCGCATGACAATTCAACCATTGATACTGTAAGAGTTTTTCAGCTCTCTTATGGACGCAGATCTCAACTTTCCAGTTGGAGTTAGTTCAAAATCAAATAAAATGATTGAATCTCTCGAAACCTCTTCCAGCCACTCCTCACGTGTTCTACCAGTCCACCTCTTACATAAGCTCCATGGTGTTGTCCAACTGCCTGCCATCCACGCCACTACCAATTTGTCATCCTTCGTTTCTTTCACCTTTGCAATAAGCGGTCTCTCTTTGTACTTATCCAAGTCAATCGCCACCAACATTTCCCACATCAATTTCTTTCGGGTCTTGATTTGTTAAGACTTCCCTTTCCACTTGGCCAGGACGTCGGTATGTCCTATGTATACCTTTGTGATGAAGTAAGAAAGTGGAGAATTTTAGACAATTAAGCTCGAGTTAAAGCTCTCGAATAGTCTTATAAATCAATCAAAACTACATATGGTGGTCAAGTCTCAAAACTGTAGAGCATTTTTTTGCGGAATTATGGGCCAGCAAGATGACTGAAGCCGTCATCTTGGTGTTCCACTCTAGATGGCAGTCGAAACTTCAAACTCTTAGAATAACAGAATATTCAATAACTTATATTTTATATCACTGAAATATCCTTGGGATTGATATTTGAATATTTAAGGTGAAAAAAACTTTAAAATTTGGTAACTTATTTTGAATTTTCATCGATATTTAGATCAACGTGACCGCATTGCGTGACACAAATTCAACCTAACCTAACCCAACAAAGAAACATCAAAATGACACGAAATTTTTTCCTTTCTTTGGCTTAAATCGTTGATTCCTAAAACATATTTTACAATTTTCTTTGTACGATGTATAGTTTTGCGCAACGTGTAAAAGTATGTATTCGCATACCTCTATGCACTAGCCTGCGCTGCATCCGGAATTTTTTTCGTAAAGTCCGTCTGCGTAACAGCGCGCCAGAATTGCGCGATTATATATAATAGATTCTGATTGGCTCTTAGTGATACTCATTTTTACACGAACTCCCATTGGATAACACTATAAAAACGGATGTATCAAGATGAGCGATGCAAAGTTTCATGTAGTATGACCTTTGCCCTTCCCAAGATAAAAAAAATTTGAAATTTGTGCCATCGAGTTATCGAAAAAGACTAGGAAGGTTTTCTTAAGAGGAAAAATAAAAAAAATTAGCCCTATTCTAGAAGTGCAAACTTTGCAGTTTGAAGTACGAGTAAGTTCATACGTATGCCGTCAATGTATTGAACCAAATATGATGCTAAATGTTCAATTTACAACTTGCTGGATAATTTCGGCATCTGTATCATTACTGATGGCTACCGCTGGTATTCCTAAATTACCCAGGAACATAGCTTGTTTTTAACGGGGAAATATTCCGGAAAAATTCCGGATGCAACGTAGGCTAGGGCAAAGCACTGTAGTAATCTTTTGCAACACACCGGAAGCCTAAATAAACAACGCTGTGGCTAAATGCCCAGAAGCCCGTCGCGGTCTCAAATGAACTAAATGCCCGGTAGTCCAGACTTCAGCAAAAAAAAAAAATCGAGAAAATGACCACCGCTAATGAAATCAAACTAGAATTTTCACTGAAGTTTCCCTGTGAAAAATCGATAAAACCTTGAAAATTGAAAGACTTTTAAATTAGGTAGACTCTTGTTCCAACTACCTAAGGACCAACTTATGACCCAAATTCAACATTGTATAGAAAATTCTCACAGGGAAACTTCAGTCTTGCATGGATCTTGACCTCACATATTGCGAAATTCCCCGCCAAAATTTGTGTGACAGTCACGCTCAAGTCACGGACTTTTAAGTTAAAAATAAATTGCGAAAAAGATTTTGCTCCAAATCAGACTATATCAAAGAGTTAATATCCCTTAATAAACTTAGACTAGTTTGATTTCATTAGCGGTGGTCATTTTCTCGATTTTTTTGCTAAAGTCTGAACTGCCTGGCATTTAGTTCATTTGAGTCCACGACCGGCAGTGTTGACGAAAACTGACACGAACTGTGCTCTGTATACTATGCCGAGCAGACAGACAGTCCCTATTTGAAGCAGTCCAAATTAAAAGAAGCGCTTGATATCCCTTAACAAACTTAGACTAGTTTGATTTCATTAGCGGTAGTCATTTTATCGATTTTATGCCAAAGTATGGACTGCTGGGCATTTAGTCTATTTGAGACCGCGACCGGCGGCTGGGCATTTAGCTACAGCGAATAAACAAATATTAACAAATTTCTACTATTTGATTGAGACCTCGGTCCAGCAGAGTTTGAAATAAGGAAGCGAGAGAGGAAGTATAGGAGTATAAGCTTACCGGAAGTAGTCCATCTCCGCGTTCTAATTCTGCACTTTTTTGGAGAATGGAGCTCAGCTGAATATTTGGTGTGGGGTTACTCTTGGCCTGTCTCTTAAATTGTCAACTATCCATGTATCGTCTACACATTCCATATATGTAAGTTCCTTCTTGTGGTATTTATATCCATCTAAAATTTTAAAATTGATATACACATGATATGAAATACGAGCTTATTATTGATCCGTCCTGCAATCTTTTATTAATTACATTGAACAACATCAAGTTACTCACCTTGATCTTTGTTCAAATAAGTCCTCTCCTCAACATCAATAAACGAGGCAGCCAAATGTTCTTCACTTTCCAAAAACCCATTCCATTCTTTTTCCTCATCCTCTCTAAATACACCAGCATCTACGCATTTTCTGACCATGCCTAGAAGTCGTCCCAAGTCAACTGCTTCGTACTGTGGCTTTACCAATTCTGGAACGCCCTGTGGTTGGCTATGTAAAAGAGTGATTGGTGGATGCGCTACAGGATCATACTGGCTCACACACCAAGGTCTGCATAACACTTCAGCTTTCTTTCCCCCCCCCCCCCCCCCTACAATTTTGAAAGCATGAAAGTTATGCAAGCGGTGCACTTCCTTCATGTGCGGCAAGAGCCATTCCCTTATGGCATAAACCGTGGACGTCCTTGCATACTGTGGTCTTGCTCCCTCTTGCGTTGTTTCGCCTTGAGTTTGGCTGTAACATCGCCTCAGCATCAAGAGCAGATCTTTATGAGGCATCCTGTCCTTTGGAGAGCCACAGACAGCCTTGAGAACATTTGATCTACGTCTATGTGAGTGTGGCCAACAGGCAGAAAACTAACTTCAATCTGTCAGAGGAAATCATAAATCATAAATAGTATTTTACTATCTGTTCTGCATTTCAGATCGTTACTATAAGAATTGTTTTTAAACAATTAGACAGAAGCACAAATGTCACACCCCTCACTTCATTATAACTGCACATTCGGCCTGCGTGAAATAAGAGATTTGCTTTCTCCAATGGGAAATAAAACTAAATAAGCCTTTGCTAACAGGATATAGATATAGTCTTACCTTATCAAAAACTTCAATTTCTACCAAGTAGGCCAGGAATGAAAGGACGTACTGATTTTTGTTCTCCTTGCAAGTGTTATCCATTTGGATAAAAAGAGTGCGTTGCAGATTATCTTTGTGAATCCACAGCACCTGTTAAAAAGAGATATTCCACTGGTTTGTGCTGTTATTGTGTACGTTACTGCAACAGGAAGTCGGTCGATGTATGTGAAAAAATTCCTTACCTGGAGTAAGATGTTCATTGTCAGATTAGAGTCATCATGAGGGTATTCATGCAAGTCGTGCATGCAGATTGGATGTCGACCATGGAAAAGGACACCTACTAGATGCACTTTAAGTTGCCAGGCTTTGACTTCTAATCCATATCTATGTTTCGAATATGGGAGTTCCGTCTTCTTTGTATCCATCCCGTCAATCGCTGTAGATAGGTACTTGCTTGGTTCATAATAGCCCAATGAACCTTTTTCCATGTAAGATTTCCTCTCCTCCCTAAACAAGTACACAAAATAGTTTTCAAACGACAAGTCTGATGCTTTTGTTGCTTGAATTCATTCAAGCGCCTTTACTGGAAAATTTGTATTTTACATAAGATATAAAACTTGTATTTTAAGTAAGATATACCTAACAAATTTGATGTGATCTCTTCGTCTCTTTTGCAACATCGCCTTTTCTGCAGGACATTTCTTGGCTCTCAATTCCTCCTTCAGATTACAACAAACATCGCATTTGCTGAAGCGGTTTTCCTAGAATAAGATTATCGTGATTTCAAATAATCGTTTTATTGTTATGATTGCCGCAAAATAATAAAAGACCTGTTACAATCGCCAAGGCCTTGCGAGACACGTTGCTTATGAATCGACCTTTATACAGGACGCACCGAGTGTGGAAGCCTGTATTGCCAGGGTGTGCATTGTTTGTATGCTAGAATTCAATTAGGGTTAGCCAAAAAATTAGACTGCGATTACGATGTCTTATTTATCTCAATTGTTTTACCTTTGGTATCTTTACATGTGAAAATTCTGCCTTCCATATGTTCCTAAACGTTGCTCTACTACAGACTGGCTGGCCCATTGTTGAAAATGTCACCTAATTAGGAAAAAGAAAAAACTCGAATACGATTCGCAAAATTGTCTAAACTCATTGAGATGTCGTGGAATTTTGATGCTGTCAAGAATAGTAATCAGCCGGTACTTTTTCTATTTTTGACCGGCGGCTTAGTGCCGGAAAACCAACCAATTTCAGTGGTCCAATTTGCAAACACCACCAGAACCAAATGGTGTACAAACAAAAAATCCCTTTATCATTAGATTTTTCTATTAATTCGACGACGTTCAGATATCTTAAAAATATCTATTTCAGCAAACTAACAAACGAAAAAAATAAATAAATAAATAAATAAATAAACTGAAAGGAAACAAACACAAACCTACCTTCATTTCTTCGTAAATTTCACATTTTTTGCTGGAGGATGTCAAATGCCACGTACTGGAATTGGGCAAATAGTCACAGCATTCTTTGAAGTACTTCTCCAAAAAATTTCTGCACTATTCGCTTTTCATGGATTCCCTTACTGCACCTGTTAAAGTCTCTCTTCAACAAGTAAAACCTGGTCTCCGTTATGCCAAGGACAGCAGTCCAGGCCTTCCAGCACACGCTTATGCCAGAAATGGTATGAACAAACTGTCTCGGATGCGGTTCATTATCGGCGAACCAGTTAAGAATGAATTTTCTTTCTTTCTCGAAGGTTGGATGGTCTTCAGTGAATCTCTGTCTCGCCTTTATTATCTGCTCTAAGGTTAATCTGTGAAGACACTTTCTTTGGCATTTACATGATGAACAATGGAGATCTTCACATTTCAAAATTCTGGACTACCCTATTAGGATAAAAAAATACTCTTTGATATAATGTAATAAATATATACATTGGGCTTGAAGCTTTTTCATAAGTAAGTATGACTAACCTTTCGCTGTGTATTGTCAATTAAACTTTTCTTTTGACATGGTCTCAGCGTTGTTTTCATCAAGATTTGGTAATTCAACAACCTCGTGCCTCTCCCTGGTTCGGGAAATATTTGTTGTGCACATCTCTCCTTCCACACTGGCTTCTGCATCAGAATCACTAGATATTTCACATACAGTACTGAGGATTGACTCTTTCAAGGCAAATATTTCTTTTGATATTTCACCCTCTACTTTTTCCTCTGTTTCTTCTGAAACTTGACTGTTATAGAAATTTTCATGCACACAGGATTCGCCTACTTCTGGATATACATTTTGTCCAAAAGCTATTTCACCCTCTACGTCATCATCAGACCAGCAATCAGTGGTTTGGTCATTATTTCCTTTGATCCGGTTTTTTTTCTTTGGTTTTGGTTCAAACAACTTCGTCGCTTGACCAACGGGTAAAATCTCTGATATCGAATCCTTCGAAAGGTTCATCGTCAGAATCGCTTGAAAGAAGGTCTGTTAAAATTTCTTTATCACCACGATTTCCTTGTGAACACTCTTCCATCACCGAGTCTCATGTGATAAAGAAGAAATCGTTATCGTTTACAGTTCTGTTTGAATTGTCTTAGTAAACGGTCGAAGGAATACTTTCAAAAGGTCACAGGGTCAGATATTATCCAGTTAATATCTCCCTTACCAGAGGTACCCGTTTTCAAACCACTGACTTGAAACTTTTAAAGGTATGACCACATTCGCATACTTCTGTGCTATGGGATTTTAGGCGAGAAACAGCTTTTACACTCACTATTTGATTAAAATAGCAAGCTTCACATCGTGTGAGGCCCGGGGGGGGGGGGGCACTCTGGAGTAAAAGTGTCGGGTATGCTCGTCGGAAATTTTCAAAAATACCCCTAAAAGATACCGGAAGTCTTTTGTAAAGAGTGTGGCTGGGCGATTTTTAACCCCTAAGAGATACCACTGAAAAACTAATAAAATTGGATTAGAAGACTGTTGAAATGTTAAGTATAACTGACAATCAAGCGCCTAAGTTCTACGTAACTATAAACATAAATCCCACTGTGAAAAGCGATGAGCTCTCCCGTTTCCGATACCCTAAAAGATACCAGGGAATTCTGAAATTCTAAACTTCAATTTTAACACCCTAACAGATACCAAATCGCTGATTTTTTACCCCTAAGAGATACGACGAGCATACCCGATACTTGTGTGAGGCTATACTTTAGCGCGTTGCTTGTAGAGTCGTCCGGATTTAACACTTTTGCGGCAAAATTTGACAAAAAAGCGTCAACGCCTGTGCTGGACTTTGAACAGTGAGTCATCTTTAATGATTCTTTTGACCAATCAGAAACGTTGCGCGTTTGAGAGCGGGCGCCAGTTAAGTTAGGACGTGAAGCCGCGAACAACTGCTTTATCTTGCTACAAAATAAAATCCATAAAAATGCCTTCAAACTTTGCGGAAGAATTCCCAGGATCCTGGTATTTAAAGAAAACAGAAGAAGACGGAGTTGTTGGGCGAGAGAATGAAGAACCAAGCGCAACGTCTAATGGAGAAGATATTAGATTTGAAGCCCGCAAAGGTCGAGAAAGGAAAGGAATACGCAGGAAAAATAGAAGTTAGTATGCTCTTTAATACTGCTTACTTTTCCTCACTTCGTCCAATGATTGACAAAAAGGTTTACTTGCTAGTGAATTTAAGTCAGATGCAGTTGCTGTTTTTATTCTTATTCTTTATATGTATTGATTTTGGCGGGAACTCTCTTGGTTCACGTTAATGGCGAACATGACCACATTTTCATTATTGCTATGTATTTTACTACATCGTTCCCATCCTCCTCACCAAATAAGTATTCTTTATTTAACATACACGACCGTAGAAGACCACATGAAAGCAATTTATTGCCAAAAGTCAAACATGAAGATAAATTCTAACTCATGCTTTTGTCTTTCATCTACCTTCCAGATTACATTCAAAAATTCAATAGCCAAAGGTGGTGTGACCGCAATGGTTTTTAGAATCAACATGTTTGATTCTAGTCAGAATTCTTTATGTGGTATGTTTTCTGGTTGCTCGAGCGGAGCAGATTTCGCAGAAAAATATCGTAAAGTCATTTACTCGCGTCTAGACCATTCCGTTGATGAATCCACTGATATTGCCCACAACGATGATCTCGAAATATCTGATGATGAAGAACGTGCCACCGAATCAGATAGCAAGACCCCTTCCTGTCGCCCGAAAAAGGCGCCGAGCCAGAAGAAAACAAAGAGAAAGCTGGAATTAAAAGATTTTCATTCTCCGCCAAAACAAAAGGCAACTACAGAAAAAGAGGAGATATTCTCACATAGATTAGGTAAGAACGGGCCATGAAACGTATATGCTTTATGTACGTTTCCTTTCTTATTATCGACTGCAAACATGAGTTGGTGGATTTAATAGCAGTTGATATGTCATAAACTCATTGCTTTATATCATATCAAATGAAAGCTGGCCATGAGATTTTATTTTTGGTTGTCAAGATTCAATAGGATTTTGGCGATTTCTCCATTGTATTTGCCCTCTTATTTGAAATTGATTTTTTTATTTTTATTTATTAGCTGTTTATATTTTACTTTTACAGGGTTCTTCAATATTCTTCTAAGCTCCATCACGGACTGTAAGCAAGAATGGCTGGACAGGCCTTTGTACGATAAATTTGTAGAGAAACTTGTCAATGGCGGCAGAAACGACGTAACCGCCTTCTCCAACATGCAGCATTGGGTAGTTGTTGCTAATATATCAAAGAGTGAATTTACTTCGAAGGAGATGATCAAGGGATGCAATTTTCAAATATTAGGCGGGAGGCATCGCATGCATGCTTTCAAAAAGGTGGGTCTCTGATTTTTTATAACTTATGATGACCGTGCACACTTCTGTCAGTATACCGATGACTAAGACCGAGAAATGAAAACGGGAACTCTTATTATTTAGATGGAAACTTCGAACCACATCGACCAATGACCAAAGAGTAAACGAATGCTTTTTCACGGACGCTGTTTATACAGATTTTAGCCAAATGCTTATTTAAAAAAAGATTAAACACAAACAAGAAATGTAAACAAGTCTCTCTCACTGAGTTTTGGTTGCTTGATAGATTCATTGGCGGAGAGATAGATGGCCGCTTGTTGATTGATCTTGTTTTTCCCTTGCTGTTTTAATATATTATGGTATAGTATTTTTAAAATACTGACAAGCTGGCATCTATATTCGATCTGCAGCTCGTAACCTCATCTGACGAAGTGCTCAAGCAAGTCTACAGCAAGATATGTGCAAATGTTTACGATAATACCTTAACTAACGAGCAAGTTAGGATATTAGCAGCTCAACATAATTATGATAATGTTGGAAGCAGTCCCACCGCCTGGATCGACAGAGTGAGGACCTGTCGTGAATGGCTATATACCATGTCTGGCAAGGATAGCAAAACTGACGAAGTACCGGAGAGGACAACGGAATGGAAAGAAATCCTGCCAACGAATGTATGGTGCCCCTGTTAAGGTATGTATATATTAGCAATATTGAGTAGTCTAATCAGAAATGATTGTGCCAACCTGTAACGGAAGTGCCTGTATCGAGTTAATTATTAGTTTAGTATCATTGTAATATCACGTGATTTTTGTAATGCCTTTAAGTAATTGTATACTCTGTAGTCTTTCAGACTCACAGAAATTCGACGGGTTAACATTCCTTAGTGATCGAACGTAATAAACTAGAATATACTCAGTGGAATTGAGAGAGTCTTTTAAGTTTTCACGGGTCTCTTCGCTTCGGCGAAGTTGCCATCCGCCACAGTCGAATTTCTTAAGATTTAAAGGTCCTAAAGAAGCTAAAAGAAGAGCAAAATCAACGCGTTCCACGTGGAAGCTAGGGCGCAATGGAATGCTAGCAACGAGGCGAGCACACAAACTTCTCACAAGAAACCTCACAGTAGATGTCAAATGGTCGCACTTATCAAGTAACCTCAAGTCACAAGTAAGTCCGTTCCATTTCTTTGAATGAATGGGTAGCAAATTCAATAAAGCTAAAGAAACTCTTGTGTGCCTATTCAACTGTTAATTATTCAACATGGAACAATCACTTAAAGATCACGTATCCGTCAATCAAGACCGTGATCAACCCAAACACGATAGTCAAGTAACAGTCGAAACAACTCTCGAAGTTGCTGGCAGAAGAAAGGGACAACGTCAAACAACCTTAACGAAGAAAGGATTTGAATATCAGTTTTCCCTTAAAGAGAAAGACGCTAAATTAGCCATTAAAAACTTCAATGCTAGCATCAATGCATTCCATGCGTTCCTTAGTGAAACAAAAGACTGAAAGCAAATTGAGTTACAAAAATGCTCGACACTCGCTGGCGCTGCTGAAACTAAGCTAATTGATTGGCTTAAAATCACAAAGAGCACGCCGCACGCCCGAAAGATCGAAGAAGAATTAGCCATGGTTAAGACAATGATAAATGACGCTAACAAAGCTGCGCGACATCAACTTCA
>JAAAQI020087780.1:0-16670 GCA_011800005.2 Stichodactyla mertensii | reverse complement strand
TTCGTTTGAAATTCCGACGTTCGCGCCAACTTTCGCAATTTCCGAACTAAGTTCGGAACCCGATCGGCAAAAGTTATGTGAAACGCACTGTAAATAACATCGCAGCGTGTACGTGCTTCAAGTCAGAATTGTAGGTTCTTCACTCAAAGGTTAACTAATAGCCCACTTTCGATATATTTTGGTTGTGTGATCCCACACAGTAAGATCCGATTCGAGGCTCCGGAGAAACAATGAAATAATCGTAATTATTAACTTTTGTTTCCCCAGAGCCTCGACTCAGATCTTATTAAGTGTGATCACTCAACCAAAATATCGGGCTATTTAACTAATATGAAGTAATAATCAGGTCAGCCCTCCCCCTGCCAGATGTACCTATGGTCGCTGAGGTCTTCCAACTGTTTCTTGACGGTGCTTGGCAGTCTCTTCCTCTTAATAGTTCTATTCATCCATCTTCCCACTAATCCTTTCCCATACTGACGTCTGTTTGCATTTGTTACTTCCGGTTTTCCTACCATTCGTTTGCCTCGGACATTTGGCTGAGCTGCTACGGGACCCCTAGAAAATGATGATAGTAGTTACGTCAACGGTTTTTTTCAGCATACAGCTTTTTGGTTAATTTTAGACTGAATTTTACAAAAACTCTGCGCCAGTCTCGGGGCGAGCAGGCGTTGAAGCTGAGACGACCCAAGCAACCCAGTAAATACTGTCCGTTTTTTTTACCTGTCACAAATCTCCGTCTAGGTTTCAACACGCATGCTCGCCTCGAGACTGGTGCATAACACGGGTAACCCAGTTTACGCCCTTTAAGTGTCTTATTTATGAATGAAATCTTTTTTTATGAATGGAATGTTGGTAGGAGTGGTTTTCACCTTTTTGTAACAGATTCGACCAAAGAAACAATTTGAACGGAAGGAAAAAAAACAAGCTGTAGTTAATTTTAAGGATATGTGAAGTTTGCTTTAACTGTGACGTTTACACAGACAGATGTCTGGAAAATAACTGTTATTCTAATAAGCTCATTGAATTATTAAAAATTTGTCCAAATTGGAGTAATCTGTCTTCTTACGAAAAGGTGAATGCATGTATGCACACCAATGCCTTCTTTAACACACATTTTTATTAAAATTATCAACTCTTTTGTTAAAGTAAATTTAAGAGGTCATGGATGGGTTTCTTAACTTATATGATATTTATTATAGGCATAGAATGATGTAGATAAGCTGCCAATTTCCCCTTGTTATCTTTAATCCTTGCAAATAGCACGAGTCTGGAATACAAGGGACAGTATGTAAGGACGAAAGGCGCTGTCATTAGGCAATTTTCCTTGCAATTTGTTTCACAATTTTGTTAAATGAGTCGCACGAAACATTGCCTAGTGTTACATACCAAAAGCAACTCTCTGAGTTATACTTCTCACAACAGTTGCAGCACTAGTTCTCAAATGGTTGAGGCAACAAAACTGCGAGACAAGTTGTAAGGAAAATTGCCTAGTGTAACAGCACCTTAAGGAGTTAAAGCAGCTTATCTGCAGGTTTTAAAAATCACTTCAACGGTACTAACAAAAAGACAGCAGGTGGAGAAGTGGCCTCAGATGGAAACTTCAACTCTGATCTTTAACAGAATCATGAGAAATCATTATCAACATAGTGCTTCACTGAAGAAATATTTACAAGAGAAATATTATCAGACAGGTTATTAATAATGTGTCAAGAATCCCTATATTTTCAATCACTGACCATTATTTTTATAAGTAAAAATTAAGAGTTACAAAAATGATAATGATGCCATATCGACATCAAAATGTCGCATTACTTTTTTCATTATTTATATCTTTTTAGACCATTATTTATTATTATCATTAATACTATTATTATTGCTATTATTGCTATTATTATTATTATTATTATTATTATTATTAATGCATTTATCATTTTAAAATAGCTTCCTTCTTATGTATCCAGCTTTTACTTTTAGTGGGCTACCTGTGCAAATCTTCAAATCATCTCTTGCCACAGGTAGCCCAGATATGTTTGAAGAACTTTTAAATACCTTTTCTGTGCTAGCTGTCATATGGTATACCTTGTGTTACATCGCCAAAACGTTTAGACATTGTTAGCTGATAGCTAACTAAAGAAATCAATTTAATATTTTGTTTCAAAGTCAGTAATAATGGCAAGAAAATTTTCAATCAAGTGTGGAGAACAGATAAACAAATCAAGTAAATAATTTCTTCAAAAGTTAAAACATTCATATGACAAACAGATAACAATGTCTGAAAATTCTGGAGACCGTAACAAAAAGTATACTGCATGACAACTACTGGGGAGTGCTGAAAAGGTGAATTAGAATTTTAGATTTAAGATATTCTGATTGATTGATGAGCTTAACTATCAGTTGTTGGATTAGCAAAAATCAATTATTCAACCCTACGGCATTGAGTCCTGATCTTGTCAAAAATTGTGGCATGATTTTCAGTTATTTTCAGTGCATGCTTGTTTTTTAATTTTTGATTCCTTTTTTCCCATGGGACCACTGCTTATCTTTTTATCAATCAAGAATTAACATTAAACTTGATCTTCCTAAAAACTAATTCTGACACAATTTCAGATCAAGCCTCAATAAATCCCACCACCAGGCCAAAGAAAAAGTCATTTAATGAAATGTACAGAAATGTATGCTGAAGATACAACAATGGGTCATTACATAATACTATGCTCACAGTGACATACAGCTGTGCCTAGAAACTCGTCATATGTTATAAGAAAGGGAGAGAGAGAAGATGGAAGACTGGAGATTTCTATTAGACGAGCAAATATCATGTCAACCTACCATACACCTGTTTCAAAAAATGTTGTCACAGCCAATAAGCAGCATGCCAAGTCAGCAAGACAGTAATTCAGTAATTCATCCACTTAGATGGAGTCATTCTAGTCTTTTTTTTTTTTTTTTTTACAATGGCAGGCTGCTATGCTTCCCAACATCAAATTCATGTCCAAAAACTCAGCTAACATCCTGACCACAGATGTTTACTTTTGGTCTCAGTCTTGTTGCTTGCGGGTTTTTGCTGTGACAACATTTTTTTTTTTCAAATAGGTGTACCTGCATGAAATATTTTTGCAACACTCCTTTCTTAAAGACCCCATTTTTCAGGTGGTCAAAAAGCTAAGGCTCTCTTATCTTTTCCACTCCCAGGGACAGATCCAGGATTTTTTTCTAGGGGAGGGTCTGTAGCATTTACAAGTGAAAGGGGCATAGTGGCAGTCTGAGGGCACTTTCCTGTCTTTATGGGGGGATGTACTGTGCACCCTAAACCCCTTTCCCTAAATCTGCCACTGACTCCCTTCGCATTTATTCATTTTTGTCAAACACTTACAGCCAAGGAGCACTGTCAACTTCATCTCCTCCTGTTGTTCTAGGGGTCAGAGGCTCTTTTTCTTCATCTGATCCTCTTTTGTGTTCTTCTTCAACAACATCTTTCCCCTCAGGGATGGGAGGGAGGGGAGTTTCTTTTTTGCCTAATTTTGCTCTCTCTGAGATGAAGTTGAAAAATACCTCATCATCAAACTCTCTGGAACCCTGGGAAAATAAATAGTGAAAGTCTTGGTGAATGAGAAAATAATTATTTCCGATCACAAATCATATACAAAGTTTCATATGGTATGTTATGGTATGTCCATTCTAATTTGATTTCATCTTATGTTGAAGTTCAAATCAATTCAAACTAATTACAAGCTTAGACCAAAAGCTTGGCAAAAGCCTAAATTTCAGATATTCTGGCATTTGGCTAGTTGTCTAAGGCCAAGTTCAGATGTTGAATGTTTGCTGCATGGAATCTAATTGCCTTCAAACAGCACATTTAATTCTGCCATTCACAATACAGCATGCCAACATATGAGCACATGTTAACAAAAGCCAAGGCTGCTGTAAAATTGAGCTTTTATGATTTTTTATTGCACTTGATGTGACAAAAGTTCAGTGTTTGAATCAATGCTGGACTTTGGTGATTATTGGTTCACATGTCGCACTTGTCATGTACAACATGCAGCCATTAGATTTGACATGGCAAAAGTTCAATGTCTGAATTAGGCCTAAGTTGTGTAAACAAAATTAGGATAAGGGACCATTCATAATTTATGGATTGTGGGGACTATGGGGATTTCAAATTTTGAGAGAATACTTTCTTAATGGACCCCCAGAACAAACCTGATATTTTTGGATGCTCCCCCCCTCAACATGCATAATTTTATTTGGTATAAAATATCAATTGAAAGAATATTTTTGATGACCCCCTTAAATGTTTTGGATAAAAATTGATGGCATCCCTCCAAATCCCAATAGCCCCCCCCTCCATAAATTATGAACAGTCCCTAAGATAGAATCATTAAGCAATTAAATATAATTGTAATTTATAGAAAGTTGAAATGAGTTAGTGGACTGCAGAGATTTCAATAATTTTCAGATTAAACAGCTGAATAAAAAAGTAGCTGGTCATACTAACGAGTGATGAGTGACATTTTACTTTCATTTTTGAATATTTATTGACACTGCTGATCATAAAATAGCTGGCGGTAAGAGGTGAATTAACTGGTGATTGACTGCTGGTAGCTGCCTTCTATTGAAACCTCTGGACTGGAATGGAGCATGAATGAATAAGTACCCAATTTAATTTTTAAACTCTGAAAGACGTCTTACATACCCTTGCTTCAGCTTGATCAAATGCACTGTCAATTTCATCATATTCATCAGGTTCTGCAATAGCAGCAGGACAAAAACTCCTACCACCTTCAGGAATACATGTCATTGGTGGACCTTTTGAAGCTTCCTCAACCTGTCATAATATGTTTTAATTTAAGAGTAAACTTAGATATGACATAAGATTTTCATCTGCCTTAGATATTTTGCCTGCCAACAATCTAATAAATAAAGACCTTTGTTTTCATGAGGGTAGAGTTTAATAGCCTTGACTTAAATGAAATTGTGGCCCTAGTTTTAAGTTCAAATCAGAATTTAGAAGTTGGTTTTTGCAGAGGGAGGAAAACTGGAGAACCTGGAGAAAAACAGTTGTTGCACAACAAACACAACAAACAACTCTACTCAAATGTGATAGTGAGCCTGAGTGTCGAACCCATGACAACAGCAGTAAGAGGCAGCACACTACAAGACACGCCACCTAATGCTTTGTGACAATCTACATTTCAAGGCACTAATTATGGATATTTTTATTTCAGCTTACAAGTTTTATAGCTAGAGTGTTAAAGGCCAGCATGTCCTAGAAGTTCAAAATGTGAATAAAATTGGTTGGTTATTTTCTCTCAGTCTATCTGACAAAGTTAGTTATGCTAAAATAGTTAGACCTCTCACCCTCATGCAATGAGCCATTAGATGATTCAGCCTGTGTTCTACAGCAAATGAGAAAGATCCCATATGCATGCCCATTTGAAAATTGTACCCACTGGTAGACAATATATTAAAGATCAATTTCTAAGCCCAGTCATGCATGATTTGGCTTACTGCCACCTGATTAGAGGACTGGTCTGTTGTGTGGGAGATTGTGGGTTCAAGCCCTGGCTGGACCAGCACTCAGGGTCTTAAAATAAGAAGGTGCTGCCTTTGTAATAATATCTGCATATGGTTATATCTTCACATGGCTCAGATGATCACATTAATGGCAGTTCTGTGCATTTGATCATATTCATATAGAATTTGTGCAAATGTTAAACATTTCATTTCATGATCTTACTTACCAAAGTACCGGCTTTAGCTTTTTGCTTTAATTGTTTCCAAGCCATGGAAGCCACAGACTTCCTCCTGCTACGTGCACGCACAAGGCTAGGATCATATTGTGAACTTGTAGTACTGTGATCACTTGCAACACTTGGAATACGCCCCTGCCGGCTTGCATCAACAACATCCTCCACTACATCTGCAAATCCACCATAACGCTTCCCATAATGCCGC
Organism: Stichodactyla mertensii; assembly: GCA_011800005.2. Classification (NCBI taxonomy): domain Eukaryota; kingdom Metazoa; phylum Cnidaria; class Anthozoa; order Actiniaria; family Stichodactylidae; genus Stichodactyla; species Stichodactyla mertensii. The sequence goes on along the minus strand of JAAAQI020087780.1, from coordinate 10,712 downwards.
TTCTTTCTCTGGGTCCATTTTCGCTCCAAGTGGCTTTGCTCTTCTTCATCACAGAGACCAAAGAACTGCTCTGTGCTTTTCACTATTTTTCTACAAAAAAGCAGTTTATAACATATTAGTAAGGCAGTCCATATTTACATAATTATTTCAATAAGAAACAGCTGGATACATGTACAGTACATGTATATAATATCAAGGTTTAATGTATAATTATAAATTGAACAGAATATTACATAGGCACTTGGAGATACTGTATGAATTTTATCTTCTCTGTTGAAAATCTCTCACTCATTTGCTGCACTCACTCCTTAAAGATCTTTTCAACATTCAAAGATAAAATTCATATCACTACATGCCCATGTAATATCCTCCATAAATCAGCAATTTACTCATTTATGAATTTGTAAAAAATATTTCATCAATGGTTATAAATCAAATATTACATGGCTGCTTGAAGATATAAATGTTTTTCAACACTTTAAGATAACAGTCATATCTCCACAGCCATGTGATATGCTCTACATCTACTTTTGTTATAGATTTATACTTTCAGAGTTCAAATACTGGCTTTTTAGAGCAAATACCCAACTACATATTATACATCAGAGTCCAAGCTCACAATACAATTACATTGCTTAATGATTTCCATTTTTACTTCATGCCCTTCAGGCTTATTAAAATAAGCCACAATTACCCACAACTCATAAAAATATCCAGCTATCTTACAGAACTATCCTTGCAAAAACTTATAGGATTTTTGTGTTACTGTATCAAAAATCATTGTCCAATCTAAAATTAACTGTCTAAGAACTTGAGCTTGATGTGAAAACACAACAGAAAATCCATATTTCAAGACATGAGAAAACAGTCATAAACATCTATTGAGCCATGTAACATGCTGAACAAAGATATAGCCTATAAGTCTATAGGGTGGATGTATATTAGACAAGGTTTACAGAATATACAGTAAATTCTGAAACTGTGATGTCAATGCAAAAGTGCAGTTTAAACATAAACTACACTGTCTGTATCATAAAGTTTTTTGAAGATAGGCATTGTTTGATTTGCAATGCACTTTCCCTGAAAACCAAAATGCTCTAGAAGTACTACTGGTAGTAATAGCATACAATCTTGTAATATCTAATTATTACTCAGCATTTTGAATGCTATTCCTTATTACTATAGACTACAGCCATAAATAGTCTCAAAACTCAGTCTCATAAAAAGAATAACTCCCGAACAGAGGCCATGAGATATTATTCCTTGTTTGGTAAAATAATTTATCTTCAAGAAATTAAAGATAAAATGCTTATTCCTTAAGATTTGTCAGTGTTCATGGAGGTGGCTTAGTTCAGGCCAAATGTCCAACTTCTAAAAAATAAAAAAATTTCTTACTTAAACTAATGAAGAAAGCTGAATGAACATTATATGGCTGTGTTAATACAAATGACCAAAAAAATCTGTTAGATCTTATTTAAAGTTAGTGTATTTAATGTAGCATGACACATATTTATATTTAAATATTAGTATCTACCTACATATCTTCTCTTGATCCTGAAAGTAACACTTCCATATTATAGCATGAAATATAAAATGATCAACATTTCTGCCTCTCTTTATAATAAATTGTATAGAGGGTGTTATTAATTATTTTGCACTAGACATTTAACATGGATCATTAAAATAAAGCATCATCAAATGCATAATGAATAATTAATCCAAGAAAATAATTGACTACCATTAATATTCAAAAGCTGAAAGTATGAATAATAAAACAGCCAAGATATTGAATTGTCTAACAGGTTGTCAAAAATAACAAAATCCATAGCAGGCATTTCAATCAGTAACTTCACAAGCAAGAAATTTAAATATTCAAGACTGAGTGCTTTCATCAATTACCATGGGTAAACACCAGAGCCCTAGGATACCTATGGCAGTTATCAATTTAAAATAATTGTCAGACTTTTTGAAGCTTGAGTATGAAAATGGAATTATATTAATCCAAAAGTGTTTATTAAATCAAGCCACTAAACTTGTCCACCGAGATGCACCGAGAATATGTACCAGTAATTCATAAAGCATAACTTTCTAATGTGCTAAATGAAATAAATATAAGATGCATCATTGGTATATTCTTAACATATTAAAACAATGATCTACACACCTATGGTTAAAGACCTACTCATCACTTTCTATTCCAAATTTACATCTTTCAAACATCTTTCACATCTTAAGCAGCTTTTTAAGACCACTATCTACTTCACATTTGTCTTTCTCTGCTTCCCTTCTCTTCCTTTCCTCTCATCCCCTTTTCTACCATTTTCTAGTTCTCTTCCCACAAGCATCAGTTATGATTTCTTCATTCTTAATAGTTTTTTCCAGGATTTTTTGAAGGGGTGCACTAATTATGATTGGGACTTAAGCACAAAAAGTAAATAATATGAAATCTACAGTACAATTGACTGTAAATGACTTATCTGAGGGGGTCACACACCCCTCGCACCCCTTCCTCTGGATCCACCACTGATTTAGACAAATATAATACACTCAACAAAATTTCTTGATTCTGATTGGACTGTCAAGGAGTACGATTAATAGAGTACCAATTAATTATTGGTACAAAAATATTCTCAATACAAACAAAAAGTTGCAATGAACTTATCTCCTTTTGTATTTCAATGGTTTTTTTTATGCACATATTAGCAAATGGACCAGGGATACACATGCTATTGTTCTATAGATATTGATCTAGAATTGAGTAATTTTGTTGAGTGTATTATAAGTAAAAAATCGAATGATCTTTTCATACAGTTAGTAATTAATAGTTGTTTTCTAAAGGTCCAATTTTAAGAAATTTCAAAACATCACTCATACCTATTATGACTTGTACTCAAGATCATTCGATTTCCTATACTTATAACATTTTCTTTCTGTGCTCTGACACTTCTCTAACTTATATACTGCCTTGCAATACCCATAGCTAAAAATAATTGCATTATTTTGGGATTAGTATTGCACTGTAAGGGCTGGTTTTCACTCGCATCAGGATTGGAATTGGAATAAGCATCAGAGTAATCATAAGCAGCTTACGATGAAGTGAAAACCAGAAAATGGAGTTGGAATCAGACCCATAAGTGTGTCAGAATCCAAATCAGGAGGACTGGAAGGTTTCTATTTTCTTTCAATTCAGATTCCGACTCTAATCCTTACAACAAGTGAAAACCAGAATATCAGAAGCAGAAGCAGAAGTGGACAACCAATCACAATGCTCTACTCCAGGCCCTCTCCAATGCACAACACATCAAATCAAGGCTTGTGCTTTTGCTTCTGATTTCACATTTATGACAAGTGGTTTTCACTTACATAAACCGCTTGTGACTTCCATTAGCATTCCTACACAAGTCAAAACCAGCCTACAGCTAGCACAACGTTGAAATTCCCAAATTTTTCATTCTTTGCCAGAAATGCTGATAGTTCAGAAATCATGATAACAGTACTAGTCTAAACATCACCATTAATGTATTCCTAAACTGTTAGCTGAATATAAAAAATGTAAATGGCTGGCAAAACACATTATCTCTGCAAGAGATTCATGATAAATGTACTAGAAATATGCGGTTAAGAGTCAAGCTATCGCTTATTATGGATAACATGTTTAAATGCTTGTAAACATTTGAAGGGCGAGTAAGGACATAACTTTGAGAAGTCAAGTTAATTGCGTTTAAGGAACAGGTCCTTTGCCGTACGTGTATTATGATCATAAACAGTCTTGTAATTGATATAAAAAATAAGGAGAATTAAGGATAAGGTATCACTCTAATGAACTGGCATAAGAATGCTACAGTTGAAAGGAAAAATTCACACCAAGAAGCCCTTAGGAATTCATAAATGTAATGACAACAGTCTGCATATATTGACAAAGAACAGATCACCAATATCTTATATCACATTGATTTGTGAATCATGTAAAACCAACAAGCGGTTTACCTTCTGATTTTGGAATTATTTCCAGATTTGGACGGAGAAACTCGTTGTGGTACAGAGTGTGAAGAACTAAACACACTTGGCAAAGAAAAAGTATCGCAAGGATCTGGAGTCTCCGGAGAAAGCGCCATTTTGAGTTCACAAACGCAGAACCATAGAATACAGAACGTTCGAACATGTGCTATGGCAGGTCTTTGTTTAGTGTTGTCTGTGAACAGGCCTGTCAGAGTTATATTTGCGTTGTAAATTTAGAAAGACCGGGTAAATCATACCGATCGAACAAGGACTAATACCCAAGTACCGAAATAGTAAACTGTGGTGAAACTCCACAAGGTGAAAATCTAAAGTAGAATCAAAACTGTTTCAGTAGTAGTCTTTAAGACAGAGATTAGTAGAATAAATCCCGAAACTGAAAGCAAAAAAACGTAGCCTGGAAAGTCCCGACGAGCTAAATAAAACGCACCGAAACCAAGCCAAGTGAACGAAGGAGGCGCTTTGGAACAATAACTTTTTACGCGGTCCAAAGATAAAAATGCACAAACAGATCAACCGGAAGTGAGTTAGTTAAAGCTCTACTAAATAATTATTATTTTGGCGTTTACATAAAAAATAAGATCGCAGGTTAGAGCATTAAGAGATCAGTTGATACTTACTTCTTTATAGTTTTGGCTCTCTCTAATTTGGTTTTACTTCCCTTTATATCATCGGGGTTTTCCGTAGCAGGAGTTGCCAGAGAAGCGATGGACCCAGACGGGGTCACCGCTGCACTCGTCCTCTGAGGCTTCATACAACTGGCAAATAACCTAGATTTTTCGACAAGTAATGAAATATTAGAGAAGTCAAACAAAATTCAAGGCAGCTTTAATTGACAGACCGGATCTAGATAGCACCTAGAGGTATTATTGTGAGAATATTTTCAAAACAACACTACGTACTTGTACAGCTGGAAGATCACGAGCAAAGCTGCTCATGAATGTTTGAAAACCTGAGATTAAGCCACCTTCTGAGTTTTTTCTCGCCACCCAACCAAACCACCAACATGCTGGGTTAAAAATTACACTGTTATGTGTAGATATTATAATTACCTTGGGTTAGAATCGACTGGTTTGTCCTTTGATTCACCCTCTGAAGGCTCACTCACACGAACTTTTGGGAGATCACGACTTTTTTTACGACCGCTCCATCTTGCAGGGTTACAGGTAATCCCAATGGATTCCTGCGACTCCCTTTGCTCTGTTGTTGGCTGATAAGCACTGGCCATATTTTACCACATTCAAACTGTAAGCTTGGAGCTATTTATCGCACGGAATTCCACCTCAAAGTTGAGAAAAACTGAATCCACAGTTGGTCAAGGCTATCTGCACACAGGAAGAAGGCCTGGCACTAGCTACTCAGCGGGACTCCTCCCTGACTTTTATTTTCCGAATCAAATTTCATTCCCAATTATATAATATTATGATTTCTTTAATTCATTTTCAAGATTCCTCCCTCAAAAAAATCACGCAGTGAATCCCCTAGAGTAAGGGATGGCACTAACTTATTGTTTAAAATACAGGGCAACACTGGTTTTAACATTTATTTTTGTTTTACAAAGGATGTGTACCTTGAACTCCCTGGTCTTAAGGGAATAGATTTGATCTTTGTCTGCTGGATACCTGTAAGAGCAAGGCAATAGACCGATCCATCCCACCAACACCAGCTCCACCAATGAGAGCGTAAAGTTTTCCCCAAAGGAATATGGAGGGTTGGACAAACAAAACTACAAACCTCTTGATTTCAGGGACATTGAAACATTTACCGTATTGGCTATTTGTGTCAATTTTTCCCGCGTTACACAAAATAAAACTAAACCGTATATAATTTTTAGTAATCGACATTTATTTCATAGCGCAATCTCGATTTAAAGTTTTGGCTTGTCCGACGTAGCAACAGTATCTATGGATCATGGGATCGGTCTATGGTCTTGCAAATCTGGAGTTCATTCTATTTGATTAGATTTGATTTCCATATTATTGGACATGCTCTCAAAACCTCAATCTCTTTGGAACCGGTGTGGTACATTTTTTTATGGACAATTCAAATGAAATTCCAAGTTGTGGGGGAGTGAAAGGACCCTTTTAGAGACAGAAAAAAAAAAGAATTTCCTTGTTTTTAGAATCAGACTCTGAAAGGGTCCTTTCATTGCCCTTACCCTTGGAATTCCATTTGCATTGTCCATAGAATACACACACTTAAGATTATGACACACATATTGCAACATTGCACACAACAAACAACTAAGAGGTGATCTTAAAACATCACAATGTTGCAGAGGTAGAGCATGTTTCAAATCCTGAAATGTTGTGTGCAAACAAGTTTAAGAGGTGGACAGAAGCTGCAACAATCCTAAAAATAAATGGTCTACCCTTATTGTGAAGGAACAGGAACTGACAGCAGATCCATCAATTTTACGATATTTTTTGGGGGACTTTTATGGACTGCTATTATGGGACATATTGCTGACACACAGTTTACAATCATGAGTAATGTAACTAATATGGCTCCAAGACCATACTGTTGAACTGGGAGACAATCCCCTACTCTTATACAAATAGCTCAACAGGTTCTTTAATGTCCCCCATATACAGGGATGGGAGACAGGTCCTACCATTTTGAGTCCTTATCCAAGAAGATCTGAAGGTCTAACCATTTGCAGATGTAATTACAAAGGTGGCACCTTCTCAGTTATTTTAAGACCCCGAGTGTTTTCTGGGGCTGGAAACAAGGATCTCCCACACAAGAGACCAATGCTCTACCAACTGAGCTAACCAGGTGGCAGTTTTTCCTGTTGCATGCAACATTGCACTGCTTAAGACTTTTCTCTGCCATGGATTTTGCCAAAACTGCACTGAGAAATCTTATTCTTTAATCTTAATCAAATGCAACTAATCATAAATGAATTAGTACCAGTACCCACAAAACCCAGTTTCACATGTTAACATTTTTAAGCAATGCCCAATGCAGTACTGCTTTTTATGACTAATCAAAACATGAGCAGACTCAAATTCATTTATAGCTATTTATTTCCAACTGTGGACAGTTTAGAACTTAGGTGCTGCATCAGCTGGTGCAGCTTTTTGTCCAGATACATGGTTTTTAGCCAAGTAATCCGTGAACTCTTGGTAGGGAGTCTTGGTGAATTCTGTTTCCTTCCACATGTCTGGTGTCAGGTAGGAGTAGGTCTTGGAGATGGCTTGAAATGTTGCTTTAGCTATAATAATAAAGATAACAAAATGACCTGTAAATATACAAAAATTGATCACAAAGGAAGAAATCTTATGATGCTTAACTTTTCAAAATCTTGAAAAAGTAATGGCAAAAACTTTGCACATGCCAAGAAAGTTTAAATAAAAAGCAGAACCTTACCAAAGTTTCCAAGGGTAGCTGTTTGTCCCCTAGTACATGTGTAACAATCTTCAATACCTGCCATCTGCAACAACTTCTTGGGAACAGGAGCAGAAACAATGCCTGTACCCCTGGGTGCAGGGATGAGACGCACACGAGTTGAGCCACATTTCCCAGTCACCTGTTGTCATTTAAGGAAATAAATATGATTTGAATAACCATTTTTAAAGCCAGCAGTTTATATCAGGAAACAGAATGCAGGTTTAAAACCCTGACACTGTTACTTATCTTAAACACTGGATATAACCCAGAGTTAACCCAATTATAATAATCATAATTATAGATTGATTCCCTACAGTTACCTTACAAGGCACAGTATGGGGAAGACCGATTTTGTTACCCCAATAACCACGTCTGACAGGAATAACAGACAATTTTGCCAAGATGATGGCTCCACGGATGGCTGTAGCTACTTCTTTTGAGCACTTGACACCAAGACCAACATGTCCACTGTAGTCTCCAATGGCAACGAAGGCCTTGAATCTTGTTCGCTGTCCAGCTCTAGTCTGTTTCTGCACAGGCATGATCTTCAAAACCTCATCTTTCAAGGCAGCACCAAGGAAGAAATCGATGATCTCAAATTCCTACAAAGGATATAAACTCTAACATTAGATATGGTAGTCATCAAGGGCTGGTTTACTGGTAAAGCAAAGCATAATATACTTGCACCTATTCAGGGAATGGGTGATTTGGTTACAAAATTAACAGTACATTACTTATGATGATGTATGATGTAAGAGTGTATCGTCCTGAAATACCATAGAGGTAAACAAGATAGCGACACTATATTTGCTCTCTGCAGAATCAGCTCCCAATCAAGCCATAAATATAAGAGCAAGTTGGCACTAGGTCAAATGAAACTGCAGGATTCAGTTTAGAAGAAAGGCATTTTAACAGTAGATACCTTGATGGGCAGAGAGAAAAGGTAGATCTGTTCCAAGTTCTTGATCTTCAGATCCTTGACCAGACGACCAAGCTTGGTCACTGGAACCCACTAGATTTTCAAAAAAGCATTTATCAGTCAACCTGAACTGAGGCCACAAAATGGCATTCTAGCGAGTGTACTCTTAGTTTGCAGCAATAGGCATTTTCTGAGACAGATGGGCAGGGTATACTGTGGTCTAGCTTCAGTACAAACAACACAAAAAAGGTGAGATGAACGGATGTTTCTACTGAATCTAGGCCACAGTGCATCCTGTTTTTTAATCTCAGAAAATGCCTATTCCCAAGAGAATAAAATATCTAAAGGCCCGTGCAGCCAAAAACAACATTTTTGGCCAACAAAATCCAACACTGTTGGGTCCAACATGTTGCAAGCATTTGAACACTATGTTGCATGTTGTTGAGACTTGTTGGATGTTCTGTAAAGTTTGAAAAGCATGAAACTTTAGTGCCAACAAGTCCCAACATTTCTTTTGTTTAGAGGTAAACATCAATGTTTTAAGGCATGACAGTAGAAGTTATGAAACATAATCATGACGTGTTTTTTTGTCTCAGTTCAGCAGTTCGCTGAGATCCGTTGTGTACCCATTTTCATATTACACAATCCAGACATTGAGTGACATTGCAAGAGTTTGGCTTTTTGGCTTCTGCTGACCAGAGTTTAACAGTCTGAGTTAGTTATTATTTTGATTGGTGGAAGCCAAAATCCCAGATGTCTGGAGTCGTCTAGGTCGCATAATATTATTATGAAAATAGGTGTAAGGCATGACCAGTATGAACGAATTTCCTCCAACGTCACGCAAACAACCAGCAATGAAGATGGTTCCAATCACCAGTATATGTTTAGTGGGTATCTTAAATGTACCTCTTTGTCCTCTGCCTTTCCACGTCCTCTTCCTCGACCACGTCCACGTCCCCTACCCCTTCCACGGCCTCTACCGCCGAATCCTCCACGGAAATCTCCTCGACCTGATCCACCGGCTGGTTCTGCGTCCGCCATTGCTACATTTTGAAAGAAAAATGAAAGGTAAATATCATATGGTATTTCACACTTGTCCTTTCTTATACAATTATTCAATTTGACTGAAATTCACTTTTGATTGATTGATAAATGATAATGGTTTCTTGCTCAAAGCACGAGTACTTAGTGTTCCTTTTTTGATTCCTCTTTCTGGCTTAACAGAATAGCTTCGTTACGAAATACGACTGAAAAAAGGCGTAGTATATAGTAGAGCATTTCTTGGCTTTAATTTCTTGGATATCTACAAAAGATGGCTTTGAATTTTATCGGATTTGGCAACACACAATTTCAGGTACACTTACGTGGTTGTGTTCACGAAAAAGAAGAACGATTTGTGGTGCGCAAAGGATTTTGGGAGCTTAAAGAGCACCGGAGTACTTTCTGGGAGGTATACCACAGGTAACCCAAAAGCAATAATTTCTCACGAGTTTATACCTATTCCCGGTTCCGGTTTTCAACATGAAATTAAGATAAAAACAAAGACAGCAGACTCCACACTATTCACTTTATTTCAAATAAGAAATAAGATAAAAAATGATGGATTGAGACAAAAAGTTCATTTCAATTTTTTCAAACAAGAATGAATATAATTAATTAATTTCCCCAAGACAAGGGGTAACGCAGACTTATATAAAACTACATTGACAACAGTTTTGTTAGCCTTATTCAAGCAAGTAAAAAATAAACCAGAATGGAGTCCAATGCAATATTATAATTTCTATTAAGAGCACTGGTGGGAGAAAAACATACTGGAGGAGCAAAGAATGTATCTATTTCATAGCACTGCATGTCAGTGATGTGACAATTCAGACAGATAAACCACATTTTTCAGTCTGATTTCTGCTGTTTGGTTTTAATGACCATTTTTTTGAAATAAGCAATGTTTTCATGATAATATGTATGTTTTTGTGTTCTTTTCGGTATGATTACAGTTGTCTGAAACATGCATCTATATAACACCAGCTACTTTTAAAACTGATGTGCAGTGCTATTGATCAATCAGTTAGTCCCTGCTCACCTACCCCAGCCACATGCCATTTCTTTTTAAATTTATTAGCTGATTTGAACTCATAATGTAAAAATGCAATCCAAAAGAAAATTGAAATTAAGTCCTAAAGTATGCATCACAAGATTTATAATTCAAAACTTGCCACTATTTGTAATACCTATACACCTATTTCAAAAAACGTTGTCGGTTGGCGATCTGAAATCTGAGTCAGACAATTTGCCAGCGCTAGTCATCACTCAAAGCTGCTGTCGTATTTAGCTATTTACTGATTGCAAACTACTAAAAGATAAAACTTAATTTAACACTAAAACT
>JAAAQI020087779.1:0-33439 GCA_011800005.2 Stichodactyla mertensii | reverse complement strand
GTCAAGCTCGGAAATCCATACTGCGCCTCAGCTTTCAAGGGAATGTCTCGGGGGTATGGTTAGTGTGTTCACCGATTGTTTTGAATTCATTAACATATAATTAAAGTGGCAGGCTCGGGTTCGAATCCCGCTGGATCCATATCTTTTTTTTGCTCTTTTTTTCTTTTTTCCCTTTTTTCCCTATTTTTCCCAATGAAAATGATTTTTCCCCCGATTCTTTAAATCACCGATATTTCAACGCATGGATCTAATCAATGTAAAACGACTAAAATCCTTAGTTATTGCACACATTCAGTACAGGTTTTCAAGCTGGGGCTGCTAGATGACTTAGCTTATGGAAGTGACAAGCGATTGCAGTTGGTCAATTATTTCTGTTAGTTAAACCTGGGCCGTAATATAATCAGCCTCAAGTTGTACAACACTCTTTTCTTATTTAGTACTTATGCATTTACTGTGTTCAGTGTTGTTTAGAGAAATCGCAGCGCGCTTATATTCCAATCACAGGTCGGTGTAATTCCTTAATGCATTGATAAAAGTTCATATTGATAGAAATCGCATCGCACTATCTTTATCTTGCAGTAGGAGAACGTTGGAAATCGCGTTAAATTCCCGGTAGTCCCGTGCATTCATGCTGTCAAATGCGCGTAAAATCCCCGGTCTCGCCAGGTTATTTTCCCGTCCTGTCCCGGGGGGTCGGAGGTTAATTTCAATCGACTAGTGCATAGATTCTCGTAGCGGAACTAGAAGCACCAATCCTTCTCTTTCAGTCCAACTTTTGGCGAAGACTATGGAAACTTCGGTCCAACTCGCCAGCCGCTCCATGGCTTGCATTTTCTGAAATATTTCAAAGCTTTTACAATGGAAAGTATGTGGGCTTTCGGCCATTTTTTCATCCAGAGTTTTTCTAAATTCTTTGTGCTTTTTTCAAAAGATATGTACAACAAAAAATCGGTAAAAATACATTTTTGGATTCCCCTATCCTAGAATAAATAATGGCAACAGAAGCACATTGAAGAATCTGAAGAGATTTTATGAAAATTCATCACATAGGTCTTACAAAATAAATATTTATTAATATGAGTCCATTTTTCCTCTATTAATTATGGTCAGATAATTAATAAAGTTTTAGATGTCCTGTGACTTGATCAACTAGCTCTTTTGGACCTGTTCAAAAAAGATGAATGCAAATCATTAAAAAAATGAAGGAAGGAAAGAAAAAATGTATGAGTTAGAGAAGGAATAATGAATGGATAGATGGATGAATGAAAGATGGATGTGTACAAAATGTTTGGAAGAATTGATTGATGGAATGATGAATAAATAAGAAATGCATGCATGTTCAAAAGAAGAGGAAAGGAAAGGAAAGGAAAGCAAAGCAAAGGAATGGATGGATGGATGGACAGCCAGCCAGCTAAGATACTGTACTTCACCTGGTCCAACCCCAAGAACAGTCTTTGATCCAGGAGCAATTTGTGTTCTCCCTGCATCTCTGATAAGACATGTCTCCAAACCTACAGACCTTGCCTTAGCAGCGAGATCAATTCTAAAACAGAACAAAATTACAATTAGAAGTAAAGTTAGAACAGCAAGCTCTGGAGTCATCCACAGAGAAAGAGGATGAGGGGACATTAAAGGAAAAAGGGATTTATCAGAAGGTTAGTTTTTTTATCTGTTTTCAGTAGATAAGGCCTCTATGTAGTCAAGGATAGACATACAAAATGTTAGTTGACAGCCCACACTCAGTAAGGAGCAAGGGCCTAAGTAAATAAACCTGTTAGGCATATCATAAATGAATTATAAAAGTGATAAGAAGAAAATTAATGTTTTCACTTACAATGTCTCTTCATCAGGTGCTTTTACAACAACTTTGGGAGAAGCTGAATTTTCCCAGTTTCTTAAAACCTTATTTTGTCATGAAAACAATACAGAAAGCTTTGTAAGTGGTTAGGCTATATTGAATGTGTAACTGTTGAAAGCATTTTTTAAAGAGTCAGGGACCATGGAGCACCTTTGAAAGTATTATAATTAATGTAGATTTTGTCCCTAAGAATATGCTAAATCATTACAATCTGGCAAACATTTAATTGCTTTTAAGCATCAAAGCCTCACCTTTGGATTGTCATATAAAAGTTGCATACAGAGTCCAACTGCAGCATGAGAACACTGTTGTATGTGGATTAAGAAATAATGACAACTTAGAAAATTTATATATTCATGATCATTAAGGCTTCCTGATAAACATACCATGCCATATCATTCCAATTTCTTTTGTAACTGTCTAAGTTTTTAAACAAAGATTCCTAATGACTAACCTGTGCTGCTACCTTGCCTTTACCCATGCCAAGATCTTGTCTAACGACCAGCACCATTTTGTACTCACCACTCCCTCCTGCTACATATGTCACAACCTGTGAAGACTGTGAAGTGTGTCAAATGAACATCCATCTCTGTTCTGTGGTCTATAAAGTTCTAATGCATGCTGAACATGTACATCTCATTGAGTTCGATGGAGATGAAGGGCAGAGAGACAGATATTTATTGGGTTGTTAATACTCTGAGGGTAGAGACACCCAGTATCCCTTTCCATAGGTCTTTTTCTGAGATAGCGAAAATGGTACATTATGTGTGTGGGGGGGGGAGGGGGGAGGAGGAGGGGTACTAAGCATATATATATATATAGCTTATTTATAGTATATAAGGCCCAGGTCAAACGTTGAACTTCACATGAGCCGAACTCATTGAAAACAATGGATAATAAGGCGGTCTTCTTTGATGTCATTAGGTTCGGCTCATTTAAAGTTCAACATTTGACCTGGGCCTAATTGTTACATAGCATAAATATTACAAGACGTTGCATATATAAATTAGATTGTCATGATCTAATCTACCACCTCATTTGGCTGTTATTTTAAACGAAATTTCAAACAATTTTCATTTAAGTTTCATTTACCTTTTCATCACTTTGCGATTTTTCGCATTCCTTCCTTAACTTTCCCCTTAAAAACCATCCAGTCAATATCCCAAAAATTAAACCGATTAGAATACCGCAATAAACATTGTTGTTAGAAAGCAACAACACTAGAAACTGCCTAAGATCTGTGAGAAGAGATTCTAGGTAACTACCGTCCGCCATTTTGAATTAATTAACATGTTTCCCGCGGGAATGTCCCGTAACACAGGTATACCGCTCACTAACACCAAACATTACTCAAAATTTCAATGTCTTTTCATTACTTTCGTAAGTGCGAACTTTTCAATTAGGATCTTTTTTTCAATTAGAAATAATTTTTTTAATTCCTGAAGAATTGAATTCATAAAAGTCTTTGCTTGGTATTCCTGTGGCGTTATTTGCGCATTTGCGCACAAAATTCCTTTCTCATCTGCTGACCCAAAAATAGCCCGCGATCAGTGTGTTTAAATTTTTCGCGCGTCTAAAAAAATTCGAACTTCTAAAATGTTCTAAACTTTGTTTCTAATTTTACATAAAAATAATACAATATAGGACCCAAAGAGTTCCAGGATAGTTAAATTTCACAATTATTATTGCAAAAAATTACAAGAATTACGTAGAAATTTTGAGGAATTTGTGAGTCGAATCGAATAATATTAAAGATGGTGGCCATTGAAGATGTCAAATCTCTACACGAAGCTGGACTCTTTTCCAGTGCAAAACTTGTGGTAATTGAAAATTATTTAAATAATTTAGATAATATAAAAGGCGGAGCTCGTAAGAAACAGTTTCGTTTGCTTTAAAATGCGAAGAAAGATAGTGCCGAGGACGTTTTGTGGTCCGAAACAATCGACACTCTTTCCTTAACATGTAACTCACTGAATTTGTACATGTTTTGCTAGAAAAGTTGTCAAATTACGAATTCGTATATCGTGCTATAATAGAAGTGGCTTATTACGAAAATTCTAATTTAAATTTTTAATTCAACAGGCAAGTTTTCTTATGTCAGTTCAGGATCAAGACAGCCAGGACAAGCAAGATGTTACAAATTTAGCTTCAAAATACACTTTAATGGTTTTGTTTGGGGATTCATTGTTCGAGGAAGAACAGTATCGCAGGGCCGAAGTAAGAATGGATGTGGCTTTTGGGTGTAATGTCTTTTCCATTTCAGACCACCGGTCATTCCCTTGGGTATTATTTCTTTGTTTATTGATGAGACGATATATTAACATGGATGAGCATCAAACAAACAATCATATTCCCAAAAGAATGACACATGGTTTGTAACATTTCACATCAAGTAACTGAGGGTACATGTAGTAATAGTATGGTAGAGAAATGACAAAAGTTTCAAAAATTTTGATTGTATAACTCCCGATACCAAGGGAAACTGCTCAATAGTCTGTGAGAATGATCCCATCTGATTGGCTGAATTTGTATCACTACTTTAGTGTTTCAGACAAACAAATTTAGTTAATGATCAGATACTATTATTCTCACCATCCGTCATACATAACAGTTGCCCTTGGAAACATTAAGAGCTAGATGTTCAGATGTTTCTCAAGTGCAAAGCATAGTACATTCATAGAGATTTTAATAACATCATTCAAGTACTCATGAGGAAATCCTTGTGCCTACAGACCATGTCATGAGTAAAACCCCTAAAGTTGTTAAACTTCATCTACTCTGAGCTTCATCCTCTAAAGAATTTTTAAATTTAAGTGGGGGTGTCCTGAAGCTGTTTGAGGTTCTCAATTGGGGGGCAGGATGGGAGTGAGGGGTAAAGATGTTCAGCGGAATAGCCCAAGACAACATGCAGCTCTTTGATTCTGTTATTGTCTCTTACTGTTTTCCAGTATTATTATAGCAAAGCACTTCAGTGTAGAAAAGTTATCAGCAAAAATAAATCCAAAACAAGTACATCGCAGGTATTGTAAGGTTCAAATACTGTATGTTTGTTTGTTACAATATTAAAAAATTCTTACCCTGTAATGTATAGTCTTCCTCACAGCTGTTTTTAGTGTTATCATGCAATGCTCAGGCCCCAGAAACTCTTTGTGGGGAGGGAGCTTTTCATTAAATGACAGTAGAAATGGCTGAAAGGGACAATAAAGTGATGTATGCTGTTCTTTGATTTTGTTATTGTCTCTTGCTGTTTTCCAGTATTATTATAGCAAAGCACATCAGTGATGATGTATGCTGTTGTTATTCTAAGCTACTTCTAGCCTCAATTATGGCACAGTTTTGGACTTCCTGTATGGACTAGGTCAAGTGGAGAGTAGTGCCAAACACCCACTTGACGTATTCCCCTTCATAGAAAACTCCAAAAAACACTGTACATGAGGCTACAAGTAGCTTATTTGTATTCATGTGCCAACCAGAGATAGATTAGGTGGTGAAACCAAGTAGCTCATGAAGAGGATTTTGTGAAAATGGTTGTCATATTTTTACATCACAATGCTTTTGTTAGTACACTTGAAGTATCATTACTGGCTTCATGATAAAGGTTGAAATCTCAAACTGAATATTTGTTAATATTAATTAAATAGGGTCTGACGCCAGAAGTAGAGGTCAAATACAAGATGTACCAATGTTACACCTTTATGAAAGAACACAAAGAAGCCTTAGCTATTGTAAGTTACTGTAAATGAAGTAGATATTCATTTGAAACCATTTGCTTGAAGAAATGCAAATGAAATAGGAAATTCTACCAAAAACAATGGGATTGAATAACACTACTCTTTATTGTTTGTTTGTTTGGAATAACTATAATCAAATTTTTTCGGGTGACTTTTTCATGGACATAATAGACTGTTTTTGATTGGTTCACAGCTTGAAGGAGTCTCTCAGAAGCAAAGAACCCCAAAAATTAACATGGCTCTTGGTAGTTTATACCATCGGCAAGGCATGGAGAGGTATTACTATTAGTAATGGGTGGAGTAAGCTTAAGGACTTATTTCACCTGTGTTTTGAAAGTTTTATGTAAACATAATCCCCTTGTCAGTGAAATGTTAATTGTGATTCAGAAGAAATATTTTTATATTGAGAAATGTGTTTCCAAACTTCTTCTGTTTAGGTCAGCAATATCATGTTACAAAGAAGTTCTAAGGTGAGGCAGAATGAAATATTAGTTAAGAAAACATTGTAAGACTGAAGCATTCCATGAAAGTGTTTATTACGTGTAGTGGTGGGATTGATTGATTGCAATTGGCTGCCCTTCCCTCGACAAAAAGACAATATATAATGATGTGTGGTCAGACCAGTGATTATCAGCTAGTTCCCAAGTTTTCGAATGATGCATGAAGGGTGAGGCTTTGTGTGAAATCACACTTTGTGGTGGGAAACAACCAACTTGTTCTGTTGTAACTCTTTTCTTTATGACTTGTTGGAAAAAGTCAAAGAAATATCAGTTGTTTCACACCAATAAGCATGATTTCACATGAAGCCTTGCCTTCATGCAGCATGTTTGTACTAAGCTGTTAGAAAGGCTTATTCTGGTGGAATCACATGCTGTTATGGTCAGATATAAACTTTTCAATATTTTGTCCTTCTGATCAGATAATTTGTACTACATTTTTAGGGTGTGCCCATTAGCACTAGAAGCTGCTGCAGGTTTATTAAAACTAGGAGTAACAGTTACTGAAGTCATCTCTCTTGTCACCAAAAATCAACAATCTACGTCTGGAGCATCTGCCAACTCTGACTGGTAATGTTACTAATATTAAACATTTATTTTTATCATCACTCTTGATGTTTTCTCTAAGTTTAATGTTTGGGAGAAAATCGGGTACATGTAGTGTCCAGGTGTGTAGAATTGGTGTCTTAGAGGCAGGGGATTCAGTTTTTTTTCTTTCTCTTAATATTTTATGTTATATTATATAAAATCTTACTTCTATTATTACTTGCTTTCTTTAAGGTTGACTGCATGGATCAAAGCACAAGCTCTTGAAGCAACCAGCAAGCATACAAGTATGTCTTTCTTGCACTTGGCCTATGAATACATCTCACACAATTTTCCAGCATACAGTATTCTAATGCAGTATTGTTTTGTTGATCATTTCAGGAGCTGCTCAGTCCTTCAAAGCTCTTGAACAACAGGTAAAATGGTTGAGAACTATTCCATTTTTGTATATATAAGCCTTTCTATAAATTAATCCGAAAAGCTACAAAAATGAGATAAAAATCATGAGTTGATAAGCTAGTATTTTATATATGCAGCCATTGTGAACAAGAGGACTTGCAAAAACCATTATACTGTAAATTTATGAAATTTGTACATTTGTTTGCTGCAGGTGTTGAGTGACAATGTTGAAGTATTGTGCAGCACTGCTGAAAACTACTACCAGGCTGGAGATGTCAAGAATGCCAAGGCAGTTTTCCAGAGGGTGTGTTGTGTTTTTTTTTCTTTACTAGATAAATTAGTCCATGGCATGTTTTGTTGTGATTTGTTACCATCCTCCTCCTTATTATCACCATCATCATTATCATCATGATCATCATTCATGATCATCAACCATCATCATTCATCATAATCATCATCATCTGACATTGTCAACATCATCATCATTATCATCATCATCTTCACCATTATCATCATCATCATTATCCTCCTCATCAACATCAGCATCATCATCAGCATCATCTTCACCAGTCTATTTTTATCATCATTTTCACTATCATTATTTAATAATACTGTTTTCATGTTTCAGTGCCATCTTCTTGATCCTCACATGCTCCAGGGAATGGACATGTATTCATACCTTCTAGCCCAAGATAATAGTAGTAAAGACCTGGAAAAGTGAGTATTATTGGTTGGCTGTGGTAGCACAGTTCAAACTGTGCCTTTCAAGAGGAAAGCTAATAATAATCTTAAGTTACAGTTTGGTTTTACTTTGGACAAAATAGTGAACATGGTGAAATTCTGGTCTAGCTCGGATAGAAAAATTTTTTAGACATCATGCCTTGTATAGTGTTGTCTATACCCATTACATGTTTTTACACAACTGAAAGAGCTTACATGTAGTATGTGGTAGAGATTTGATTTGTGAATCCATTAGTTACTTTCACATAACTTTGACCTGGTTGCGAGTTGCATAGTTCACTTTGAAATTCTTTAGCATGTTAAGATGTGAACTATGTTGTGAACCAAGTCTATTGCCAACTAACCTGTGAATGAACTTCATGATGTACTTGGAAATTTTCCACTTAGCCAAATGGCGCACCCAGTTGCTGATTGGAACAAGTACTGGCCCCTTAATTCATGATATCTTGTTTGTTGTTAGACTGGCTAAAGATCTCATACAAGTAACCCAGCTGAAGGCTGAACCATGGGTTGCCATGGCTCATTTCTGTAACATAACAAATCGCAAGCCTAGAGCTGTTTACTTTGCACAAAAGGTACAGAAGCTCAAAAGCAACAGCAATTTAAATTTTGTTAAAGAAGACAGTGGCAAATATTTAGAATATTAAATTTCATCCAATGTAAAATGCAGTATTATTCCTACACTGTGTGTGTCTTTTCTGCTCTGTGTGCTTATTTAACTGAACAGAGCACAGATAAAACATTTCTAATCATGAATTTCTTGCTTCCAGTACAGATCACCAACCTTATTTTTGTGTTTGTCTTGTCATACAAGAAACATCTTATTAACCTCACTTGCTTGGTCCATACATAACTTATGGAAGTACAGTACCTCATTTTTTCCGCTTATTTATGGCTGAAGTGCATAGTGCATGGGTCATAAGGCAGTGGGAAAAACTTTGTCTACAACATACAATATGGCCCTCATGCTTAATTGTTAAGAGGTATATTGCTTGTTTTATTGCAGGCTCACACAATTGATGTTCGTAATGTACAAGCTCTCATTCTAAAAGGTTTGATATATTATACAAATTACACAATCTACAATTCTTTAGTTTTCTTTTCTCAGTTGACACAAAAAACAAAAGGGTCAACCCTAGAAATGGTGTCACCTTCACCTGCCTTCAGAGGTGTGAGTCTGAAAGTATGACTGAAGTCTTGAAGGATGTTTGGTGGTTATGAAATTTTTACTTGTCAAAGAAGGGGGGTATGAAATATTTGGTACTCAAGGACCAAGTTTGCTGCCCCACCCCACCCCCTACTCTCCCTTGCAGTCACTACCAGCATCGTCAAGAAAGCGTTGGTTGACAACACTGGTAGCAGCTGCAAGGGAGACTACCTACCCCCATGCTGTAATAACTGAAAACACCCTTTAGCAGTCAAAATGGACCTGGAAATGGTACAACATAACCAATATTGTTATGATATACATGTAATCATGTTGATATCTTCTGTATTCTGTAGCATCTCTTCTTCAGGCTCTTGGTAAGCAACAAGAGGCCTTGATACACTACAGAGAAGCCGTCAAACTCTCACCTACCAACTTTGATGCAACTAAAGGTACCTTTGTCAATCCTGTTTTAGAGCATTTTACTCCTTGTCACGTGGAACAAGACAAAGACATGGCATCCATGTTGGTGTTCCAAACAAAAAGACCTAATTAGACATCCTTTGTTTAAGGTACACCAACATGCATGGCCATGATGATGTTAAATGAAAACACTCTAATATAGTATGATAAAAAGCAAAACTAAAATGATGGAGTGTGAAAAACTAAAAGCTATAAGAAATGGAATGGGATGGGATTGGAATGAGAAATAAAAGATACCATGGTTGCAATGTTTCCTATTTCAAAACTCTTGAGTATATTTCAGTAACATCCATCTTAACATCTTGCTAAGCGTTACCAGTAAATAAAAAATAATACGCAAGGGAATGACATGTTATCCGAGATGGCAAAATATCTCCCCAAGATTAAGGTTTTTCGTAAAAGGAAAATAGGAAATAAGAAATGAAAGCAATAAATGGAAATGATAGGTAAATAGATACCATTATGATGATTTATGATTTATATAGCGTCTTTTCTATGTGGATATAATCAAAGGCGCTTTACAATGATTAATGTGAATTTTTTACAGACT
This sequence comes from Stichodactyla mertensii, assembly GCA_011800005.2. NCBI lineage: Eukaryota > Metazoa > Cnidaria > Anthozoa > Actiniaria > Stichodactylidae > Stichodactyla > Stichodactyla mertensii. The sequence goes on along the minus strand of JAAAQI020087779.1, from coordinate 23,487 downwards.
GCATTTTAAGGCGCCATAGGCAGCCGCGTAGCTTACAATCATGAGTGATACAATCAATTAGTATTTGAGACTGTTGAACCGGGAGACATCCCCTACCATTCCTATAACAGAAGGGCATTTATTTTTTGTGGTTTTGCTATAGGTCTGGTGGAGTGTTACATGGCAGCGGACAGGAACAGAGATGCTCTGGCTGTAGCCAAGAATGCACACAAAGCACTTGGAGCAACTGCACGCACATTGACAGTAAGTATACCAGTGACATCATGGCCTCCCTCGATTGCAGCTCTTTTGGTTTCTTTAGGATTTTAGAAGTTTTTTCCTCGTTTATTATCAAATTCAACTTGTGTTGTAAACCAACGAACGAGGGCAAGAGATTTGTCAGCCACAGAGCTGCCTTGTTTAGTCATTGTTTTTTCTTTATCTTATTCTAGTTGTGCGCCACAGTAATGATGCATGAATCATCTAACCACGATAAGGTACGTGTTTTATCAGCATCATTATGAAAGGATGGATGGATGGATGGATGAATGAATGAACGAAAGAAGAATTGGTGGATAAAGGAATAAATGAGAGACGGATGAATGAGTGAATGGACGGACGGATGGATGGATCATTGATCTATTGATCTATTGATCTATTGACAGGCAAAAACAATGCTGGACAAAGCATTAAACCTCGATCCATCTTCAACTGATGCTGTGTGCCTACTGGCCGAGGTTTATGGCAAGAAGCAGGAATACAGTAAAGCTATCGATTTGTAAGTTTTCCCCTTTTAGAATAATCCCTGGAAGAAGCAAAGAAGAACGCAAAGAAGCACCTCTTATATCGCATTTTCCTTGTAAAGACAAAGCGCACGGGATTGCCCTTTTCTTCGAAAACACGGAACTGATTCACCTCAGCAGACAGAGATTTTATTGCCAAAGAACGGAGTGTACCCCCTGTGGGATTCTTGCGTCAGTGGTGTTTCCCATTCTCGCGGTAAAAAGTTTGGATTTTGCTTATTCCAAGTTTGTTTGCACCCTAAGCTCTAAATTTGTAGAGGAATTTTGGAACTCCCCTGATCAAAAGTCATGCGAAACGCATTGTAAAATATTATGAAACTGGTTTGCAAAAACGATGAAAACTATAGATTATTTCTAGTTCAGACTATGTGCCAGTGTTAGTACTTTGATCAGATATGTGCGTTTTCGCTTTCGTTTTATTAGTTTACAGCGCAATGCATTACTTCTACATATGAGTACCTATATATTGAAGGTTTCCCACACTCACAAGAAACTTCTCCGTTTCCACAGATTGAGAAAGCACCTTATAAACCACCGAACCGCACGGTTACATCAGTTATTAGGGGATTACCTGGCCATGACTAATGAATACCAGGAAGCGCTTGACCAATACACCAAGTCACTAAGGTACAGTAGTGTATATATCATGGTATAATAGCACGCCTGTGCATACACCCTTGTGTAACTTAGGTACAGTAGTATATCAAGGTATAACAGTACGCCTATGCATCCACCGTCTTTTGTATCAACTGCAGGACTACCTTCCGTATTATATCCATGCGAGGTTAATCTGTGGTTTGACCTCATTATTTTTTTTCTTAGTTTAAATCCTGGTTATAGTAAAGCGATAGAAGGGATTCAGAACGTTGAGAAGCGAAATGGATCAGGGGATTTGGAGAGTGATGACGATGCTCTGGATACGAATAATGCTGAAGTTATCAGTCTAGAAGAGGTGGGGTAATGTCCATGGAACACCAAGATGGGGGATTCAGGCGACATGAATATCACTGAAGTCATCTGTCTGGAGACTGAGAGGGGAAGGAACAGGGGACACAAGTGCATACTGAGGGGGGAGGGTTAGGGATGACGTTGTATATGAGGTGATGATTTTGGAGATGTGGATGTACAAGTATACACCTATTTCAAAAAACGTTGCCACAGCCGAAAGCAACAAGCCAAGTCCGCGAGGCAGTATTTCATCCATTTAGATGTGGTCATTTTAGTCTTTTTACAATGGCAGGCTGCTGTGCTTCCCAAGATCAAATGTGTGTCCGAAAACTCAGCTTATATCCTGACCACAGACGTTTGATTTTGGTCTCGGTCTTGTCGCTTGTTGTTTTAGGCTGTGATAACGTTTTTGAAATAGGTGCATTTTGTTTTCAAAACTAGTGCCAATGAGTGAGGCATTAGGTCGCTCTTTTGTTAGCGGTGAATGTTCTTTAGATGACTAATTCACTAAAGATATCCTTCTACCCTTACATTAGGATGATGGTGAAGATGCTGCGTCATGGACATCTCAGGATCTGCAAGGACCAGTAAGTTTCAATACAGTACCTTTTCAGCATTCATTTTCAAATGATGACACAATTAACCTAACCTAACATGTGGCCCTTCACCACTCTCCTCCCCCCCACAACAACATACCCCACCCATGACAATGAAATGGTTTTAAGACCAGCCAGGATGTAATCTTCTTATACTTAGAATTACTGGGTTTTAAAACTATTTTATTTTCTTGGAAATGACTGCAAACCAATAATAGGGAGTTTTCTCTAGGCTATGAAAGCTAACGGTAAGCTCTCTTTCCAGCTTTTCTAGCTTGGCTGGCACGAATACCAGGAAGGAAAAGAACTCCAATTGGAGAAGATAAGTGAACTATATCTAAAGCATGCCATGGTTTTAGTAATTCAATAGATATGATACCAAATGGCCTGAAATATCCTGTCTATATAAAAAATATGAAATTCCGAAAATAATGTTGTGGGCCTCCTGTGGTGACACTTCGGGAGATACTGCTGTGCAGACTTGTGCGTTTACTTTTATTCTCGAGCAAATTGCTGTTGTGGAGCAGGAAGTCTTGGTAAAGTGGACGAGCAACATACAGTTTTCAGTTCAATATGGCGGACATGAAATGGGGGAGAGATGGCGAAATGAAAACACTACACCCCAGTCCTCATCTAAGGGACTGTCAGTGAGAAGGACCCTTTTGATTCCTAGCTGACTGTGTATTTATTACGCCACGCTACGTCTCAATATCTCAGTACATTCAACCGTTCTTCGGTGGTTTTGCTAAAAGGAGACGTCCCAAACTACAACAAGGAAGAAGATGATGATTCCTTTATTGTATTAATAAAATAACGCGGACGTCTTTATAAGTCAGCCATTTGCCAGATTTTTCTAGAGAAAAATGGAATAGATCACTGAAATAATCACTGGGAATCATCCTCATGAAATTGCATGCAATCGTAGGAAATCAAAAAGAAGACTTTTTTCTCATTTTTTCAATGGCATCCTGCAAAGTCCGCCATTTGCTAGATTTTTATTGACAAAAAAATGGATCACCAGCATCATCGAGAATCGTCGTCTTAAATATCGTGCAAACAAACTCGTTAAGAAAATAATGAAAATATTTTCCATTTTCTGTGATGGCATTATTCAAACTGGAACCGACCTAAGAATTTACACGTTCTTACATAAACAAGATGAGAGGATATAGAGTAAAAGCTTTTCCATCATCTTAATGGTCCTTAACGTAAGAATACAGTATATTGTAAATAGAATATCAAATATCAATGTATTGATCGACTGATTTTTTATTGATCGATCAATGTATTGATCGACTGATTTTTTAATTTGATCATTTCTGTTGTACAGCTTCACGTTTTATGACCGAAAATTGTATTAAATAATCATCAGCTGAAGAGATCTTCCTTCCTTCCTTCCTTCCTTCCTTCCTTCCTTTCTCTCTCTTTCTCTCTTTCTTTCTTTCTTTCTTTCTTTCTTTCTTTCTTCCTTCCTTCCTTTCTCTCTCTTTCTCTCTTTCTTTCTCTCTCTCTTTCTTTCTTTCTTTCTTCCTTCCTTCCTTTCTTTCTCTTTCTTTCTTTCATTTCTCCTTTTTACTTCAGCTTTCTACAGTTGGTTATTCATCACTTCACTTATTGCTTCATTTATTATAATTTGTCTCCTAACACCCAATTCCGATAGCTGTCAATCTCTTCAAAACAGCTTTTCATCTTTTGAAAGTCTAACTTTAGCGCCACGTGCTTAAGAACTAGTGTTCATAATTACAAAAGATCTTTTCAAATCCTCGAGAGAAATAGATTGCAGATGGTAAGAGACTATTAGCTTACGAAATCAAGTGAAGGTGATCCGATAAATCTTAAAGGCCTATACACACTAAGGGTTTTGCTCCGGGAGCAAGCTCCAGGGTCGTTTTGCTTCTTCGTGTGTACCAAAGATTTCACGCAAAAAAAGGTTGTGGCGGGAGCAGAATTTTGCCCCAGGCTCACGCTTATTAAACTGGTTAAATATCAGCGAGCACACCATGCAACAAGCTCCTGCAGCATGCTCTCTCATGTGTACTAGTTTTGCAAAATGTCAGGGAGCCTGCCCCTGGAGTAAAACCTCTACGTCTTCTCTAGCTATGAAGCTATTGTGAGAAAATTAGCGCAGTGACCACTGCTGAGAGCATTAATGAGCTCCTATTTGAACCTTTAATATCTTTTTCTATTCAAGCACGGACATCTTTTTTAGATCATGGTTCGCTTAATATCATTTGTATCGCAATTTTGCTTATCCTTTGTTTTCATTTTGTCTCGCCTTTTTTATTATATCATTTCATGTCATTTCATTTCCAGTTTTTGTCATTATTATCTGCTTCCATTTCATGTCCAGACAGCCAGCCACGCTAAGAGAACAAGAATATTAATACAAAGATCTTTAGACATGTCGCTTGGCACATTAGAGAAGTTGATTGAGTTTTCCATCGATGTATGAATTAATATCAAAATAATAAGTAACGTGCTCGTGTTAGGAGACAAAGATAATTTCGAATGTACTATTATTCATATAATGACGTTTAAAATCGTCTGCGCATGCGCTAAGTATAATCCTTGATACTTTGAAGGCTCGTTCACACTAGCAGTTTTGTCGCGCGATTTGAGCAGAGATTTCAATGGCGAATTCATCGCAACCCAGATCGCGCGAGTTTGCACTAAATTTCGAGGTTATTCGAATTGGTGGTGACTTGGACGCGGTCTGGCGCCGTAAATCGTCTTAATATAGCAGGTCAAGTCGCGCGACAAAATTTCTAGTGTAAATTACACTAGAAATTTTGTCGCTGACCTTAACACTAAGAACCAAACCGTCTTTTTTCCTTCAATCTCCTTGTTGTATATTATGAATTTCCATTCACAAAAATGGTACAACTTGTGCAAAATGTGTTTTAGGATTATCTAGGCGTGTCCAACAAAGAAATTATTTTTAGCGATTTTAATACCTCGCAGGTTTGTATATTCAAATTTGAAAAAAATTCAATTCCCAAGTTTATTAATTCCTATTTGAAGAAGCCGGTATAACGAAATGTTCGAGCAGAAATCCTCGTCTTGTTAATTTACGAAATTTTCATATTTCTAGATGAATATCTTTTTTTTCTTTTTTGCCATTAAAATTTTATTAATAAGTTTGAAAGTTACCACTACGTTATACGACGTGTGCTTTTCGGGTACAAATACGAGGTTTCTGGAGTATTAATAAAGAGAGTTTATTACAGAGGTGCATGCAGCCTGCTTGTATTTCCTTTTCCAATCATTTTTCCTTTTAAAAGAAAGCATATTTGTGTAGCGTTCTTTTCTGTCGTATGATAAACAATTTATTCCACGAAAAGTTGGGAAATATGACAGAATGTTTTTACTCGTCTGTTTGTATTTTGACTCTTTCTACGGGCTTGCTAAAATGCGGCACGTCTCGTAAAATATCCAGACGTCACAACTTTTCGTGTAATAACGTTTATATTAACCTCGCTTGCTCGATCCGTACGTAAGATATGGAATCTCGGGGTTTTTTTCCTTATTTTTATGGCGCGCCGGCCCTACGAGCTTGGGTGATGGCAATGGGAAAAAACGAGGTTTCATAACTTACGGTACGGCTTTCGTGCTTCGTTATTAAGAGGTATTATTTTACAAAAGTGTCATAATTATATCGAAGACAGTGTCTTTAATTTATTTGAAAAGCTAATGGAAAAGTTCAAACATGGCTTGATTTGATAACCTGTCTTACTTACGGCGGGGCGTCAGACATCATTGTCCGATAAAGCGCCATCCATTCATTAAGTTTCGATGTCATATTTTATTTGCTTGCTCGATAAAGAAACCTTATTCCTGGTTGATAAACTATCATCCCACACGATCTTGCTGAGAGGGAATATAAGCGTTTGACATTGACGTCAATATAGTTTTCCATTTGAATCCCATGTTAATGTTAAAATGCTTATGTACAGAAGAAGTTTATCTTCTGGAATTTCAAGAAAATTCTTGTGAGAAACAAGATAATGTTTCTATTTTTAGGCAGTCGCGAAATTTAGTCGTATTTCCAAGAATGTTTATCAGTATGTCGTGAAAATGAAAGTAGATTTTCTGATTTTTTCAACTTTAATTTTTAAATTCGTGCGAATTCCTAAGCTGCATTCACACCGATGGATCAACATAGTGAAAAGTGGTTTAATTAAACAGGTTTAGAAAATTATCTGCAAACGAAAGGCAAACTTTGATTCAAAAACTGCATATACCTGTTGTTTGTGGAACACAACATAAATTTCAGGTAGTTTGATTCCAATTGAGTTGAATGGCTTCATATTATAGAAGATAGAAAAAACCAGTTTAACTGAACACGGTTCTGGTGTGAATGGAGTACTTGTCTTAGAAAAAGAACCAGAGACAAATAGGGACAGGAATAATATATTCGTATTAAAGTAAAAAAACATCAAACAAACGAAAAACCTTGACATGTGTATGTCGCGCCAAAACTCACAAATGTGGTCCAACTGTCGTATGACGTCATACATTGACGCAATCTCATTGGTTGATATGATCAGTATCATCTTTAAAGGTAAATAAATCGGCTAGTTTTATCTTATCTCTATTAGGATGTTGCTGTTTTAGTCAGTGTTTCGCGATAATGTGCTTTATAAATAGATTTATTTGCGATTTTATCTTGCTTTAGTCACTCTTTCGAGATAAATATAATTTATAAATAGATTTGTGAAAAGGCATGTTCGTGTAGTGTCGGAAACATTACAAAGAGAAAAGATAAATGATTGTTTTTCGAGACGATATCAACACAAAAAAATATTTAATTTTGTTATTGTACTGTTAGTATTAATGAAACTGAATTATTATCATTGCTTTTTATTACCCCTGCTATTTAAAAACTATTTTATATTGAACAGATAAATATTATTCTTATCTCAAGCTGAATTTGTATGTAATGGTGTAATAACGCAAAAATGTAGCAGTGATGAATAATTTAGGCATTATACGCTAAAAATAAAAACATGACCAAAAATACTTGAACTACAGCTTTCATTATCAGCTTTAATAAATTATGAACTAAACTTTTTAAAAAATTCGTGTGCGTTTTGATATTTTCCATTAGAGTTCAAATTTTCCTTCTGGTTATCGTTTTAACGGTTTAAATCATGTCTCCGATATTAATCTTAATAGGTCTTAAAAGGCTCGAGCTAACGTTAGGGAAATTGAGTGTGATCGCAAAATCCTTTTTACATTGACAGATTATTGTCTTTAATCTCTTAATGTTTATTTTAGAAAGGTTGCCTTAACCTGGAGGCGTACTTGGAATATTTTATAAACCCTAATTGGAAAAATAAATTCAAAATCTAAGTAAGAAATAAGATTTAAACATTCCTCCTTCTTTTTGTCCTCTTTTTCGAACAACCCACCCCACCCCCCACGTATAAATAATGAAATATTACTAACTATTTTGAGACTGAGATAAATGAAGCTTAAGAGTTGTGGAGACGGAGACCGGATGTACTTGTAAAGAAAATGTGAGCATTTAGAATTATGTTTAACTATTTCAAAAAGACACTTCATTCTGAATGCTCAATGTAGTCCAGTACCATAAATACTACCAGATTGAATTTCACTGCCATTTTTAGTATTAAGCCAACTCACAAAATCCGTCGAAATTTCGTTTGGAAATGAGTTTTTCGCAAGTTTAAGAGAATGTTTGATTAGGGGCAGCTAAAAAGCATTTTCATTAAAAAACTTTATAACTATATTTGTAGTTCGTGTAATATACAAATTCCCAATGGGCAAAGTATTTTATGTGTCATACAAAAACCGAATAACTAACTTAATATTTTATAAAAATATGTTCATCTTAAGAGAAGTCACTTCTGATACACTGTAGAAATTATACAGAACAAATGCATAATGAAAAAAATCCAATGCCCCGGGCGGGACTCGAACCCACGACACCCCGATTTCATAACAGGTGCTCTACCAACTGAGCTACCGAGGCAACTACAGTGGAGAGAGGGTTGAGAATTGCCCTAGACGACATCGATTCCTCACCATATATTTGCCCCCAGCCTTCTCGGAACTGGGAATTACTTCTGTTGTTCGTCAACTTATTAGGCCATCGGAACGAGATTGACTGTGAATATAATATAAATAACAGTATATTTCGAACTATATGTTCATCTTCAGAGAAGTCACTTCTGATACACTGTAGAAATTAAAGATGAACATATAGTTCGAAATATACTGTTATTTATTAATAAAAATATATTTTGGGGAGTCAATTCATCTTAGCGAGTAAAACCACAAGTCTGTTCTTTCTTTCTTTCTTTCTTTTAGTTAAGTGTTTTCTTTGAGCTTAATATAAGCTTAATAAAGCCCTTTAAAGGAATTTATAAAACTTTCAATTTCAAAATCTAGGATTTTTGTTAGTTAACGGATTGGTTTCCGATACCTCGAAACTTGATTTTTCTCATCTCCTTGCAGAATCTAATTTTTAAAGAGACCAAATTCTATTACGCTCTTGCTAGCAGCGCATCCCTTAAAATTATCTAGAACGCCATAGATAGTTCAATTTGTTGTTCAATTCAGTAATAAATGTTTTTAGTCGTTCGCCTGAGGCTGTAAACAGCGTGATATTACGACATGTGGTTTTAAGTAGGTTATTTTATTTTATGCAAAAACTGTCTTAATTTAGTATTTTTGTCGTTATCAAATCTATTCAAATTTGCATAGCGAATTACGCTGATTTTTTTGTCATAAAAAATGTAAAACAGTTCTACAAGTTAGACAAGTTAACGTACATTTTTAGAAAAAGTTAACTATCAAATCACGTTTGTTGTTCCCTGGTTTTGAAAATATTTTGCACTTGTAATTTACATTTAAAAGTACTTTAATTTAGCTGGATGACCTTGGAGAAATAACCCAACCCTTCCCTATGAGGTTCTGTTGTTTTCTTTTTTTCCACCTTCCTTCCTTTCTTTTTTCTTCCTCTCTTTCTTTCTTTCTTTCCTTCTTTCCTTCTTTCCTTTTTTCCTTCTTTCTTTCTTTCCTTCTTTCCTTCTTTCTTTCTTGGTTTTCTTCCCTGTTGTTGTTTTAAGCACGCTTACCCTGGGATCCAGAGGCTATTTATTTTTGCTCCAAAACCGGTGAACGAATAGAATCTCTGGAACTGACCCATTGGGCACTAAGTGACCAAAAGATGTCAGTTCTTGTAATAGAAACCTTTGAAAAAGAATTTTAACTGTTAAATTTAATTTTTTTCGCCTTGGCGACTTTTGTTCTGGTATAAAATTTTCTTTTTAATTTGTTTTGGTAAAAAATAAATGTTCAAAGCCATAGAAAATTTTAAAAATCCAGAGAGCTAAAACTGAAAGGTTCTACAGGCCGTTGTGGATGGTTCGACGGTCGGTGCTTACTTTGTGATATTTTATTGAACTAAGAACTATCAAGTCAATGTGGCGCTGTGATAAAAGGCGAGAGGGCCGTAGCACGTCAGATTAATCACGTTTGGAAGAACGTACAACGGTAACAACGTCTTTGACGTAAAGACATTTTAGACAAGTAGTGAAAACCATTTGGAGAAAAAAACCGGAAAATTGAAAACTTTGTTAATGGACGCTTTATCGCTTGTTTTCTTCTTTCTTTCTTTCTTTTAGTGCCATTTCCTGGCTGTTTCTTTCTCGTTTAAGAAAAGGAAACACGGCTAAAAGATGTCAAAAATACACGTGGATAATTATCATTGCGGAACTAAGACAACTGCAGTGTTGAACAGAAGAATTATACATTTGACTCCAAATTTTGCGGTCTAATTTATTGTTTTTCTGGTGGAATTGTAAACAAAAAGTCAATAACAGCGAAGACCTTTTCAATGAAATGGTTTTCACGGCCAGGGGCTTCCTTGCTGTAGGAGAAAATTGTCTTGTCGTGGCTTCGTACCCTTTTGTTTGCACGGTACTTTAGCCATATTTGAGTTCAAACCACACCACACCTGGTGTAGGCATACTAAATGTTGTCAAGCACTACGAGAACCGGAACTTGAATTTATTACATAAACAATTTATCTCTCCATGAGATAAGTGCGCATAAAATCCCTAATGATTTAGAACAAGCACAAAAGGAGTCATTTAAGAACCTGACAAATGGGGAAGCGCCATCGCGCTTTCTAATTAAAATTCTTTAACATTCGCTAGCAAGTCGTAGGAGTGTTTTCTTCAGATCATCGTTATAAAAAGCCGTTCAGCAACGGAATTGATGTTGTTTGGCCCGAAGTTCAAGGCGGAGAGGTTAAACAAGATATTTCTGAAGGTAAGAATTATTATTATTTTCTTGATTAAAAAGACCATAAATTTTCAAAAATTATACTACAGTTTTATAGCTCATGACTTTGCTTCTAGATCTTTGTTTATCTAGACTTTTCAATCATTAAGATATATCATAGTTTTAAAAAGGTTTAACTTAGTTTAGAAATACTAACGGCTCTCATCATTACGTATTTAAAATCGTTCTGATCTCTTAAAGTTTATTTATTTATACGTTTTCCCCTCCCTGTATTCATATTTTTATCACCTAATTTCCCGCTAGAAAATGGCGTAGCGATGTCCGGTATTTTTTTCCCGAATCGTTATGTCGGTTGTCGGTTAGCTAAAATACAATTCTCTTGGTTGTAACTCGACTATTTTTAAAGAAACTAAGCTTAACTCTTAACAAGAACTGAAAATGCTTTAAGTTGAGCTGTAGGGACTGTTAATTACCGAGGGTGAGTAGTATATCCCTGTATAACAAATGCACATAATGGATATCCCGGATGAAAACGTCATAATTTGTTGACGCGAATATTGGTATTTGGTATTTATAATAAACAGGATTTTTTAGGGGAAAAAAATCTGTGAATTTTTGAGATGTTAAAAAGAAAAAGCCAGTTTAAATATTCAAGAAAGGCTTCTTAAAACACCGTTTTCATGTTTATTTACTTAGTTTCTCCCACTAGTTTTAGTAATGTATTTTTAAGTTGATTGATATTCGCTTCCTTGATTTTTTTGGGGGCGAGGATAAATCCGGCGTGGTAATTTTTAATTAATTTTTGCCAAAATAAATCTCTAAAAAAAAGGCGTTAATGTTTAATAATTTCTTCATGGTTGTTTGTTTTGATGGACATTTATAACCTTCGTCAAAGTTGAAAATAATTAGGTTGACCTACCCAAGGGTCTTACAAAAACAAACCCTGGTAATGCCCCTATTAATGTTAAGCCGGCGAGGGGCCGCCGGGGGATTTGAGTTTTGAAAATTTCTTTTCAAACTGTCCCTAATTCGGCTAAATGTTCAGTCAAAATCCCAGCCCACGGGACAGTACATCAAGTCAATCCCCTGCCATAGGCCCTCCCCTCCCCTGCCGACTTGACAATGATAGCTACATAAAATTTGCGGCCAAACTGTATCTAATTCATCAGAGGTTAATTATTTTACGTTAAATTTCGTGGTCTTTAATAATAAGAAAAATGTATAACGATATTCCAAACAATATGCGAATTTTTTTTCTTTTCTCTTCTGATCCGTCAATCATCATTTGGGGCGACAGTTTTTTCAATTTAACCAATGGTTTTCACAGATCCGCATAAATCCCACCCCAAAGATGGTTGACGAATCAGAAAAACAAAAAAATTCAACCGAAGTTACGATAATACGGGTCGCGATACAAGGATTTTTTCTGCAATATGGCCTAATCTAGTTCTGATATAATTGCCATATAATCGCCGGAATCGTCTCAATCGCCCCAATCGCCTCGTACAAGCGATCGGGGCGATCCAATGAAAACGCTATTTTGAGGCGACTGGGGCGATTCGGGCGATTACTTGAAAACCAGGCTTTAGAGCTAGCAATTAACAAATAAAAAAGAAAAAGAAAGAAAGCAGAAAAGAGGTCAGAAACGGATTTTGACTTGACTCAGTTTGTCGCCAACAATCTATTTCAATTTTCATTTAATTCCAGAAAGAAAATTTATTTTTTTGAAGTTTTCTTAAAGTGTTTCCCAGTTTTTGTTAGTTCAAATCTGTCATAACAAGGAAAGAAGAAAATAACACTTTTTGTTAGAATTGTTACCACGAAAATACTTTTCCGGAAATAGCTGTCAATTTTGCGTTCTTTCTCTAGAATCTTCATTAAAATAACGATTTCTTTTTCGTGCCACGGTATTAACAAAAAGATCTCTTAGATTTTACAAATCAATCAATCTAATGCAATCTGATCCTTTTACAAAGAGTTTTTCCTACCCCCAGCCAAGTACTGTTTAGCCGGCTAATAACACAAAAGAGAGAACCTCGTTTTTGATTAGATGGGATTTGATTAAAACCTCGTTTTTGATTAGATGTGGGATATAACAGCTGTTGCCTGACGAGGTAAACGAGAAATGTCGCAAATCGGATCCAAGAAATAAAAGCTAATCTTGAAGTATTGTTTTGCCATCCCGCGCATTAGGTTTAATTTGACGCAAACACAAAAGAAAAAAGGCGCCAAAAGCGACAAAAGAAAAAAGGCACAAAAAGTGACAAAACAGAAAAGGCGCCAAAAGCGACTCTACAAGAGCCTTAAAGTGTGAAAAAGCGACTTCCGGGTCCAAAAAACTAAAATACATGTTGAACATAATGCGCTAGTCAAATGAAATCCCGTCCCGCGGGACAGGGCAGGGAATTAACGGCCACTGACCAGGGATTTAACGCGCATTAGACAGCATGAATGCAAAGGGATACAGAAATAGACCTTTCCCGAAATCTTGAACTTGGTTATTTTTGTTTATCAAGGCCAACCTCGACTTGAAACCATTGTTTCGTGTTCATCCAAGCGAATTCAGGAAAGGTTTATTCAACGCGCACTTCAATAGTTTTAACTTTTTTTTTTGTTTTTTTTTTGTTTTTTTTTGTTAATTCAATAAACCTAAAAAAGTGACATTAGCCACTGGCAGAAATTAGACAGCCGTATGTTTGTGGTATTTATTGTTGAGGGACTTAGGGTAAAGATCTAGATTAAAAATGACAGGAAGTTATGAGTATTTTTGAGTTTAATTATTCGGAAAACTCTTGATACCTGCCATGTATTTGCACTCTCTTCCTGACTTTTGTCTGATTGTCTTTTTTCTATCATTAAAAGCATCTTAATGATCTTTTTTTCTTTCTTTCTTTCTTTTTCTTTTTCGGATGTAGAGCGCACAGTGAAACAACTCGGCAATTTCATTAGTCGGTCGCTGCTTTTGTAGTCTATTGATTGGTTCGTTTATTTGCTATATCGCAACAGGTGATCGGTGTACGAAATATGCCCATAGAAATCTCGAAGATCTGTCGTCCTTTCAGTACTAAAGCATAGAAATTGATTCAAACATATTCGCCATAACGAGCCAGTACTGGCTTGAGTTCATCGTGCCGATGGTAGGGATTGAATTCTTATCCGATTAACGTATATTACTACCGGAGCCTTCGAATCCAATCAACTGAGTACGCCTTAACCCCCCTCCCAGTAATAGTCACTACGCAAGCAAATGGTGTACAAATGGTGTTTTATGTAAATTGATATCGTTTGACAAGTGCGCGCGTTTTCCAAATATATAAACGCCGTTACAATAATAATTCGAATCATTCTGTCTCAAGCGCGGAAATGTTCGAGGAGGATCGAGCGGCATTATTTACGAAAATTCTGTGTCCTTTGCTTTACCCCAAGAAAGAAGATTATCACCAAAGAAATTTCAGCATGCATGGTGATCTTGCCAAAAGATTTCCAGAAAAGTAAGTAGGAATATCCCCTATTAAGATCTCAGAAATGAAAAATGGCGCCAAAGTCGCTTTTGGTCCTTCAGCCATCGTCATCGAGGCCAAATCGGATACGCTAAAAAGAGGTCTTTGTGGAAACCAGTTTCTGTGTCCTGGCGTCATACTTTTTCAATTAGAGCTGGGAACCAGCACTTGTCTGGTAAATCAGTAGTTAACATCCTGTAGTATAAGTAATCATATTACTGATATCATAATTCATACTTTTTCGATCAGCTGGGAATCAGCACTTGTCTGGTAAATCAGCGATTAACGCTGTAGTATAAGTAATTACTGATATTATAATTCATACTTTTTCAATTAGCTTGGAACCAGCCTTGTCTGGTAAATCAGTAGTTACCATCTGGGCCCGGTTGTTCAAAGCCTGATTAGTTCTAATCCTGGTTTAACTCCATAGGTTTTATTAAGAGTTAACCCAGGATTAGCACTAATCGGGCTTCGAACAACCGGGCCCCTGTAGTACAAGTAATTGTGTTTGACTGATATTATAATTTATTACTTTTTCAAGTACTTCCAAGACCGTAACTAAGCCAATACTGGCTCGTTATGATGCAAAGGCTTAGAATAACCTTAAAATTACAAACACCTTGGTATACTTAACTTTGGCACAGATAAAGATAAAAAAAACAATACCTCCCAAACCCTCCCCTAGTGAAAAAACGTGTCCCGCCATTATCCACTCCAAACGAGACATACTATACTACTTCTGTATTCATTGTTTCAACCTTACAACTTAATACAAGCTTAGTAAAACTAGAATCTCCCGATTTCAACATAGAAACGTCAAAGAAAAAAGGGAGAAAAAAAATAAGGATTTCGTTAAAGGAATTAATGAAATCTCAGTTTCTCAATTTAAAGATTATATCCTCTTATGCTTCAAGATTCTCGACAACTCAGTCAATAACTTAATTCTTTCATTTTTTCGCAGAATCTATTTTCCAAAGCGTTAGACCCAATTCTTTTCGCTATTTATAGCAGTGCGCCACTAAAAACAATCAAGAATGCTAAAGATAGTTCAGTCAGGAAGATGGTTCAATGTATCACATTTCTTGCTCGATCTTAAAAAATCTTTTTAAGTCATTCGCCTGAGGCTATAAACAGCGTGAACGTACATGTGGTTTTAAGTAGTTTGTTATTCTTCTATCGTATCCGTCTAATATTAGTGTTTTGGATTTACTGTCAAATCTATTGAACTTTGATAGCTAATTACGATGGTATATTTCTTAATAAAACATGAAAAACATTAGTCTTCTAATTTTAGACAAGTATGACATTTCTGGAATGTGTTCACATGCTTATAAATCACATTTTCGAATATCTTGTTGTTCCCTTCGTTTTAAATGTTTGACACTAGTAATTTAGAACTGAAAAGCATTTTAATTTAGCTGAATGACCTTCGACTAATAATCCGCCCCCTACTGTACGAGGTTCTGTTTTTAGTTAATAAGAAGAGTTTCTTTCTTCTTTCTTCCTTGTTTTTATTCTTTCTTTCTTTTGTCTTCCGTTATTTCGTTCTTAAGTTTCTTAATTTTTTTATCCCCTATCGATCTTCCTTCCTTCCTTTTTCCTCCCATTATTGACTCTTCTAAAAGTTTATTTTTCGTCCTCTTTATTTGTCAGAATGTCTTTCATTCTCTCTTCTGCCTAGTGTTGTTGTTGTTCATGAGACTGGATTGTATTTATTATATTTCATCTTCTTATGCCAACCGTTTAGCATTCCAAAGATGCTCACAAGAACCACAAAATAGACCCCAGTGTAGATTTTTAAACTGAGCCAAACATTCCTGGCATCAAACCTCTACATCACTTAACAATCAAACGCTTTTCTTTCAAGGACTTGCTGCGAAGGAAAAGCGCAATCAAATGCAAAAAAGTCCAAATGAAAAGGAAGAAAAGAGAAAAATGAACGAAAAATCAAGATATACGTTACATGATTAGAAAATATCAACCCAGTATGAGGGATATCTCTCAGTCATTGTTCTTTTGCTTTCAATTGGGTTTTTCCGTTGCGGGCGACCGATATTTGAGCGAGCTCCTTCAGCACCCTAAAATATTAGTTTAATATCTCATTTCTGTTGAAATTCTGACGATAAATGCCATCTCTAATAACAATACACTTATCGATGATCACCTCTTGCAGAAGAGCTTCATTTCGAGTGTTTATTTTGACCTATGCGTCCGCTAATCACTTGAGGCTTTCCCATGCACCAGGAGTTCATTTTTCGGCTTGTTTATGTCTTCCGCTCCGTAGTTATCCCAGCATACCATGCAAATAATAGCTGCATAAATAAGACCACAAGTGTGCAGTGAACTCATTTCAAGCTCGAAGTCTTTGGTTTAGAATATTAAGACGGCCAAACGAAGACAAACACCTATAAATTTGAAATCCTCAGGTAACTGTGGCAGAATATATATAATTGGGTAAGTGCTCTGAAATAATTCCTAGAGATTAGACGTCAAGATTATTTCTTTCATATTCCGGAAAACAATTAAATTCAACAAACTTTGCCATAATCGTTAGGTTTTAAATTCTCTGGATTTAAAATCAACGCAAATGGGGTCAAATTTTTTTCGATTTTAAAGTAATTTGTGCCTTAATTAGCTCATT
This sequence comes from Stichodactyla mertensii, assembly GCA_011800005.2. Taxonomy (NCBI): domain Eukaryota; kingdom Metazoa; phylum Cnidaria; class Anthozoa; order Actiniaria; family Stichodactylidae; genus Stichodactyla; species Stichodactyla mertensii. The sequence goes on along the minus strand of JAAAQI020087779.1, from coordinate 6,746 downwards.
TTTGTATAACTTGGATACTTTCAACTTTAGACAAGGAAAACCCAATCGAATAAAGCTCAGACAATACTACTTTATTTAAGAGTAAAATATATTAACGGATCCCCGTTTAATATAACGGCCCTACGCACGGAACTCGGAAATAGACCGGTTTTCGTACGAGTACGGTATGCAGTAACACTGAAATGGTTTCCCATTGTTTTCGGGTGAATCATCCAATCACAGCGCGTAGTTACAGCTACGGTAAAGTGCGGTACGGCTACAGTATGGTTACGACGTCGCCCTGCCGTTTCCCACTCATACAAAATCCGCTCTGAAGAATACTAGCCTCATTGGCCTGGAAAAGGCCTTTTCCGTGCGCCTTACTGGTTTATCTTTGTAACCTCAAAAAATCAATGCCGGATATTTTAGGCCAAAACTCAACAAATTTGTGGTCAAATTTTCTATTTCGAAGCAACTTCGTGACCCAATGACGTCACGTCAAAACAATCTATTGCTTAAACGCTAAGGATCATGGTCGTGGGAGCGGGATAAAACAGTAACAGCACAATGAAAATCGATATCGTTTTGTGGACCGTAGAAAAGCGGTAACAGAAACCAAATACAGTAAATATTGTGTATTAAACATCAGCACGTCTTATAACTTTTCTAGCAGAGAGAATTTGTTCAAATTTCTATTGTTGTTGTCTCCCTCATAAACAAGTCGTGACGTCATAAACGTACGGTACAAACGTCACGTCCAGGGTACGGCATTGATCTGCGTCGTCACATGTATCTTGTTCCATCAAAATAATATAAACCTGGCTCGTAAGCAATTTCCTCGTCGATTAAGAAATTAGCCAGAATCTGGGAAATATGGATGCTTGAGAAAGGCTTTGGATTTAAAGTTCTACCTATATACTGGGATATAAATAGTAAGTCGGTTGAATTAGGCCTTCTTTATAATTATTTTTATTATTATATGTGCATAGAAACCGGGCGTTTTATAATTCGTGTTTACCCGATTTTTTGTCCTCAGTTTTCAATAGAAATTAAAATAAATGCTATAGATGAAAAAACTTTGGTTCGCATAGTATTGTAGAAAAGTTTACTGCTGTAAAAACAAGGAAATACGAAGCTGTGTATTTTGTCATTTTGATAAGACGGATAGGAAGATCTGGGGAAGGAAATGTGAAGAAAGTGTCTGTTATCGTTAAAAAAGTCGCAAACTCTTCCTGGCATAGCATTTAAATAACCAAATCAAACTACTTGATCATCTTTCTCTTCCATTCAAAAAGAATTTTACATCCGTTGTTTATCAGAAAATAAGGACATGATAACTGCGCCCACGGATACTCTTCATTACGAAAAAGGCGGGAAATCCCCGACGCGTCTACACAGCTGCAGACGTTTGGCGCGAAGTTGTTTACTTCACCAAGTGGAGACTCGAACAATGCTAAAACTTATTGATTTAAATTGTATATTCTTTCAAACGTTTATAAAGAGGGATTCTTGTTTTGTTTTCATAGGTTTTCAAGCAGTTTGTTCAGCATAGAAATACATTCGACATCTCGAGATGTGTAGATCTCTGGTCTTTGTTACGTTTATGGTAGCCGCTGTTTTACACTCGATCTTGGCACAAGGACCAAAGGTAAGCTATCCGTATTCTATAACCATAGTAAATAGAGAGGGGACCTTCTAGCTATGGAAAAAATTAGAGCAGAGGCTCATCTTAATATGTAATTCTTTTAAAGTGTTTTCATTTCAGTTTGGAGAAAAAATTAATTTAAAAAAAGAAATCAAAAAGAATTAAATTTTCGAATTCGTGAGCATATGAAAATATATCTTAACATATAGCTTTTTTCTTTTTTTTTTTTTTTTTTTTTTTTTTTTTTTTTGTCGTCTCATTACATTTCTAATGCCTTTTTAGTTATAAATATTAGTTTGCCTGATGTACAAGTTTTAGGATGTAACCTCTGTGTTAATTTTCGATTGCTTTTTCTATCTCCCTTTCAGTGTTCAGCAATTTTAAAGACATCTTGTAGCACAGATGGCGACTGCGCATGCTCAGGCCCACGTAAATACATCTGTAACTACAGGCGAGAATGTAATCGAATTTCGATTTTCGATATAATGAATAGACAACCGGTGAGTAAAATGTAGGATTTGAGCCCAAATTTGCAAGACCTTGTGTTCTAGTAAAATGGCTGCTATGACGTCACATTAATTTCCAGATAATCACCCCCAGCCCATCCCTGACATTAAAGATAATAGTATAACGTCTTTTCTTTCCTTCTCTTGCAGTGTTCCGATGTTTACAAGCAATCTTGTATCACCGATGATGAATGTCCGTGCAATACAACTAAACTTGTCTGTGAAGATGGGGAATGTGTTAAAGCAAAACGAAAACTGAAAAACCAATGATATATTCTCTGAAAGCTTCTTGTGCCCTTATAGATTAATTGTTAAGAGATATGCTTCAAACGACTAAAACTTTATAAATCAAAACCTAAACAAATTAATCCTGGTTGACAGTTCTTTCCCGTCCTTTTTGTTAAAAATGGCGGCATTTTGAAACCGACCTATAAGATGACGATCATAAGGTGACTGGAAAAATGTCAAATTTAACCGATATCAGGAACTTTATCAAAGAAGTACCTATATACTGTGTGTAAACGATTAATAATTTACATTAAGATGCCAACAGAGCGAAAAAAAGAAAAAATAACCCGAGAAATGATAATCAACAACTGTATTGAGCACGCGACACTGTAATGATTTCAAAAACTTTACTTGGATTTTTTAGGACTCATTTCTGAGTATCTTATCTTCGTAATAGCGAAAGGTTATTCAGTGGAAAACTTCTTAACAAGCTTTGTCATGCTGTTTTTAAGACGCTCCTTGGTCTAGACCATGATCCTTTGCGCCGAAACGCGTGACGTCATAATAAAAAGGTTTATCCGGGATCAAGATGGCCGCACTTTTCTCTCTCTCTCTCATTTTTTTTCTTTTTTTAAGCACACCTTGTAATATCAAAAGCGTTAAGCTCTATTTCAAAGCTCTTGCGAGCTAGATAGACCACTTCCGAGGTATGCTTCGCTTGTCAAGTACAAAGGTTTGAATATGAGGCTCCCATGCTAAATGCTCAGTGATTCGTGACAACTGAAATGAATAAATTTAATTTAGCACGAAGCCTCGTACTGAAACCTTTGTGCGTGACAAGCAAAGCATATCTCGGAAGTGGCCTATTGGCTTTGCGTTTCAACCATTCTAATATACCTAAAAAATACTCGTAAAGAAAACCTGGTCTGAAATAGAGAAATAACTTACGCCTATTCTAAAGGCAAGAGATATTTTTGGACTTTTGTTAAGGACACATTTCTAACCCATTTACAGTTTATCTAGCACAAGAGAATATATTTATCATTTATTTCTTAATGGATAAGGTTTGTAAAGAACCATAGTATAAAAAAAACGACTTATAAAATAAATCATATATTTATGAATTATTTAATAATACAATAGTAGTTCAATAACAAATGTATGTTTGTCATTTCGTTTATCAATTTCTAATACGAAAAATGCTGGCTAAACAGTGATTTCATGATATACGATTGGTCAGAAAGACTCCCTCCCATGTTTGGTGACGTAATGTGACGTCATAACTGTGTCAGGTTCCGCGTGACATTTTGATTGGATATGCTTTGAGATCGTGCTATTCGATTAGTCGAGCTCTGTACGTATTTTGTTTTGGTTAATTGTCATTTAAATTGCCAACCAAAAATCTATTGGATCATCCAACAAAGCAATGTGACAAAACCTATTGTTAAAATGGTTGGCACATTGACATCACAATGACAATGTTTATAAACATTATGTCCACTTATTTGGCGATATGTGACGTCATATAACTGGCAGTTTCACAGCATTGTGATTGGATGAGTTATCGTGCTATATTATTGGTTGAGAAGACTCGATGACTCGATATTTGGAGACGTCGTGACTGTGGCAGTGTCGCAGCATGCGATTGGATAAGCATTAACATCATGCTATTGCCGGATTTCAAGTCGAGAGGGGCTGGATACGAGTTCCTAAATTGTGATGACAACACACAACTCACATAGCCAGAAAGAGCACATCGAGCTTTACAAAATTCCGAAGTTTGGTGTTAATCGGATCAATATTGATGAATTTACAGCCATTCAAAAATGCTAGAATTTACAAAGAAATGTATGGTGTCCGGACACAGTGTCCACAGAGCGTCCGCACACCATACATTTCTTTGCAAATTCTAGCATTGAATGGCTGTAAATTCATCAATATTGATCCGATTAACACCAAACGTCGGAATTTTGTAAAGCTCGATGTGCTCTTTCTGACTATGTGAGTTTTGTGTTGTCATTATTAAATTTAGGAACTCGTACCCAGCCCCTCTCGACTTGAAATCCGGCAATGAAAGAAAAGAAAAATATAGAAGAGAAGTGAAAAAAAAAAAGAAAAGAAAAGAAAACAAGAGACGGTCTCCCTCATCGTGAAGGAACAACTGCTACTGAGAAGATGAGTCGCTTCACGTGATTTTATAGTTAGGAATTTTCGGACTGCTATCTTGCAGATGACGGAAGTGCATGGAAAGTGAAACTGCTGGGGTAAGCCTCCGTAGAGATAAGTGCGTGCGTTTTGCTTTGACACTAGTAGTTTTTTCAAGAGATTTTAAAGGGACACTTCTGTACGGACCTTTACGAACCAAAGCTTTCAGGGGGTAGAGTCACGCAAAAGTCAACTTCTTTAATATACATAGTAAATAGGATCTAAGAAGGTTACAAGTATTAATCATTTAAAATTCTCGTGTCCTTGTAATATTAGCTAATGCCCTCAGAGCTACTACTCAGGCTATTGTCTAACTGTCATATTACACCCATTCTCATGGTTACGCGGCAAGACCAATGTCCTTCATACTCTTGGGATCTGATTCTCCTCAATCCAAATAACTGCTAATCGAGGCGGTGGAGTCGAAGTGGAGTCTGTGAAATTATAGGATGGCCTCCTCCAATTCTTTGCTCTTTTGGGGATTCCTGTGGATTTCGGAGAAATAAAAGGGGACTGGTGCCTCTCGTCCCGATACTTTGTTGGCAGAAAAATTTCCACACGAATCCCAACCATGTACAGAAATGTCTTCGGAGGAGGATAATTACGTATGGAGAAGGGCGCAATACTGATGAGTATTAAATAAACGTGTCTATAAGTCGGGTAGCTAGTTGAATCAATTCTCTTCTACTCCGTGACAACGAACTACAAGTGAATATCCCCTCAACACCAAGAACATTCGCCAGGTTTCTCCGGGAACTCAAACTAACAGTACATGCAATTAAAAGTTCGTGATTTCTATCTTGGGAATTCTCAGTTAAGGGAATTGTCATAAATTAGCAGGGGGAGGAGGTGGATAAAGAGGGAGGGTCATCATTTTTTGAGCCTTCCAAAAGGGTGGGTCATCTAAAAATGGACAAATGGAAGAGGGAGGGTCACAAAACTATGCCCAACCGGGATCAGATTAAGAATTTTAAAATGTTTGCGAAAGGGGGACATGAACATTTAGTCCAAACCCACACGGAGGGTCATGATATTTTATTCCCGTTTCTGAGAAGGGTCACTTCATTTGCAGCTTTAAATTTTAAACCCCTCCCCCTGCTAATTTATGACAAGTCCCCAACAGACCCTTAATTTCTGAGTGTAGTGCTCTCGACGCGTGCTGCTCTCAGCGGACTGAGTAATCCTGGCCTCTCAGAACCAAAGCTTTAGAAAGTTCCTTGTATTTACCAGATCAAGCAACATAGGTATATTCCTCCTTGGAACCCTCTTTTCTTTCAAGGTACTGCTTCTCGATTAGCGCTTCTATGCATTTCTGGAATATAACCGGTAATCATATTAACATTGTAAATGCTATACTTTGCATAGTTATATTTTGTATTAATCATTCATTCACTTATTTATCTTCTTCCGTTTACTCATTCATTCGCATATTTACCATTTAGTAATTCATTTATTCCCGTTCATTTAGTTATTCAATTTCTTTCATTCAGTTCATCATTCTTTCATAAATCTATCTATTCATTCGTTTGTTAGGTTCATTCATTCTTTCTCTTGCTTGCTGAAAAATGTATTCATATTAGGCCATTTTTCTCATATTTATCTATGACAACATCGCTAATTGATTAATTGATTAATTTCTTCATGCATTAATTTATTCACTGGCTGTAAGTAGCTATATATTATACCATCATCCTACAGAAAAATACTAGAGTGTCATGATGCTTACTGTTATTAAATAAACTCCCTTACCCTCTTATGCACATCTGTCACACTCTCTCCTCTCGTTGTTAAGTACAAAGCGAAAAGTACCTAAATAAAAACTAAAATACGTACCTTAATCATTGGTATATTAGGTGTAAATCGAGCACGTGATTGACTAATAACCTAGGAAAAATAAAAAGAATTCTGAATTTCGTACGACTGTGAACGTATACGGTAGCAACATGCCATGCCGTAACCATGACGATGGTCTCAGGATTCTGATTGGATGAGCAGTAACTATAGCTCCCTGTGATTGGTCCCGCTAGTGCCATCAATTTCGTGCCTTGACCGTGCCATCTGCCATGATGTATTCAGAGTTATTCTGTATCTGGCGAAATCTACATTCTAATCCAGGTGATCTGAGGAAAGCGAAATAGCCAATCAGAGTGCATTTTGTGGTCAGCGAGAAAAAATCCATCCCA